>WEKY01052251.1:9090-72894 GCA_013390045.1 Picathartes gymnocephalus | reverse complement strand
GTGGTTCTGCCCCTCTGCTCCATGCTTGCAAGACCTCACCTGGAGTACGGTGCTCAGCTCAGAACGGGAAGTACGTGGACATACTGAAGTGAGTCTAGAGGAGGCCCCAAAAATGTTAAGAAGAGTGGAACACCTCTCCTGTGAGGAAAAGCTGAGATAGTCAGGGGTCATTCAGCGTGGGGAAAAGAACTCTCTGAGAAGATATTGCAGCCTTTCATTACTTAAGGGGGCCTATAGGAAAGATGGGGACAGATTTCCTGGCAGTACCTGTTGTGATAAGACAAAAGGTAATGACTTTAAACTGTAGGAGGTTTGAGTAAGATTATTCAGAAGGCAGAAGGTTTTCATAATGAGAGTGATGAAACACTAGAACAAGTTGTCCAGAGAGGTGGTAGATGGCTCATCCCTGCAAATGTTCAAGATTAGACTGGATGGAACTCTAAGAAACCTGATCTATTTGAAGGCGTCCCTGCCATAGGTAGGGAGTCGGACTAAATGACTTTTCAAGGTCCCTTCCAACCCAAACTATTCTATTGATTATTCTATTCTATAGATTTTCAGTAGACTTAAGTTACAGAGGTCTCTAACAGCACATTAAAATTCTCCTCAATTTATCATCACTTGGAATGAACCTAGAATATTATTCTTATATTTCTTTATATTCCATTCTGAATTAAAGAACACAAAGATCTTTCTATTGCTTAGCAGTATTGGTATTCCCAGAATATGTGGTTGCAGCTACACACAAGGATACAAAGGTATTCAGAAAAGCAAGTATTGAAAATATTGTCCCTCTGTGATGGATGTACTCAATTCATTATTCAATCTTGTGGTAGTTCTGTACCATCTCTGAAAGTGATAGAGGCCTAAGCCAGTATTGGGCAAAGCACATACCTAGTTCCAATCTGTTCTCTGGAAACTCATCAAGAAACAGTCACACAGTGAGTTTAGAGCACCAAGCATGTGACTGACATGTGAATGGTTTTCCAAGGCTCATTTATCAAGGAATAAAATTAAGGAGTGTCATATAACTACAAGCTACCCACTTTATTCCATAAATATGACAGCCTAAGCAAGCTTTCTTTGAGCTGCTCCTGCTCAGGAGCTGGCTGCATCTGAGCTAGGAGATGTCTCTGAGCTGGCTGCTGTCTCCCAAGCTTAAGGTTTCTTACTGACGGACACATCTCTTATAAACTGCGGATCTTTGGTCAGTGACTGACATCACATAGACCCTTATATTATAGTGCACTAAAATTCTGTATTGATAACTTTTGTTTTGTCCTGGTAACTTTGGTTCTCACTTGGTAGTTTTGAATCATTGTTACATTTACATGAAGTAATACAGTGAACATTGTAATCAAACTCTGTGAAGTCACACTTTTATGACATCCTATTTCAAAATAAGTAGTTTTGCTGATACTTTTGTTGATGTTTCTTTGAGGCATCTAAATCACTCACTTGCAAAACCCTCTACATGATGGTAGAGTTTTTTGTCTTTTAGCCTTTCTAATGAAGCATATGTCTCTCTCACCATTAAAAGCTACAATGATACATGTTAGTTGTTTAACAACACCTTGCTATTACAGATTAAATTCAACAGTAGGAAAACAGACAACTATTTGGATCTGTTTGTTTTGGTTTGGTTTGGTTGTTCTCCCAATTTACATTAATTTAAATTTTTAGAGGTGGGTGACAAATCTATAAACACTTCTGGCATCAGAATGAATGTATGAGCTGAGGCAGTGGTCAGTGGAGAGATCCTAGGCTATTTCATTCTTTGATAGAAATTCTGGCAAAGCCCAGACTTCCCTTGCAAGCTTAGTGCTAATACTGTATTTCTCTCTTACATTTAACTCTGCCAAAACAGAGCATCTGCTCCCATATAGGGTGTTGACAGCTGAAGCATTTTTCCATTGTGTTGTAACTCTGCTGAGACCTGGCATCTGCTCACAAATAGAGGTGTTGGCAGTAGGAGCTGTAGCACTTTCCCTTTGTGCATCAACTCTGTGGAAATCTGGCATCTGCTCGCACACACAAGTTTTGACAGCACAAACTACAGTCTAACACTAAGTTCCGCCAATGTAGGGGAACATGTGCAGTCATAGTTTTGGAGGGAGATTACTTTCACATGGCATCAAATCCGAGACATCAGAAGATAAAGTAGGTATAGTGCTTGGAGCATCTTTTAGCAAGCAGAAGTCTTCACAGGATCAATATACTATGATCTATATAGAGAATTTTTCCTTCATAACAGGTACCAGGAGAAAGGGAACCAGCACTCCAAAGACTCAGCTTTACATCTTTTCTCCATGACTTAGGCAGTTCCTCTGTGAGTCCTTAATACTTGAGTAAAATCATTTCTGTTTCTTGCTATGCTGAACAGCAGAACTCCTGTGATCTTGGTACTTTCTGTTGGAGCTTGTCTTGAATCCTCAGGCATTTTTAAGGTCTTAGTAACCTTTGGTGTACATTTTAATGACATCTGCATGAGAAACAGACTGAATTGTAGTTTAGTAACATTTACATATATATTTCTGAATGATAATGTGAAAGCAGAGTCCCTACACTCTATTTTAGGGAAAAAAGATGACTAAGTAAATCACTTCTTCCAGATGTGTTTTGCTCAAATTTTTATTTTTATTGTTTTTACACCTAGTTCTGCAGAGATTTATTTCTATAATAAAGTTTATAATTTATTATAGAAAACAGTCCAAAAGGATTCTTAGATATGTTAGTCTTAAGGTACTAAATATAAACCAAAAATACTAAGAGAAACTACATTTTTTCTTTAGATTACTTCCTTTGAAACAAATTGGCAAAGTGAATAAGAAAATCAAACTGTTCTCAAGAAAGCAAACACCATTTTTTTTGGGTGTGACATTATTATTTCAACAGTACATAAGTACCATATTGGGATATGATGATTTTTAACTATTCTTGTCCTAATTTCCGATTTAAAAAAGGCTTCGATTATATTGTGGGCACAAAAATAAAATTAATGGAAGTAAATACATAAAAACACATAAAAAGGTAACAAACAGGCTCTCTCTGAAAAATAAAGCTTTGACATATACAAAATTAAACTTAGATATGCTTATATTAACAGATTTTGACTTGAACCTAGGACTATTCCATTAGTATTTCTCTCCTTGAGATTCAATATTAATTTGTACATGAAAACAGTAAACCCCAGATAAATAAGTAGGGATTAGGGGTATTAAATATGTCATGCTTTGAAAGGTTTATAATAGTAGTTTTTAAATAGTAATATGAATTTATTATCTGCTGGACTTTATGATGTGGCATGTGAAAAATAAATGCCAGAGTTATATGTTGGAATCTTGCTGCCATAAGTTATATTCTATTTTGATATGTTTACCCACAGAACTATATCTGTAGCTATGCATAAATGTATACACGTACATGTATATTTATATCCTATGCAGATGACATACATACACGTGTGCATGTGCAATTCAAAACAGTTTCCATTTTTAGAACTTTATAAGTTTTGCATATGAATTGGTAAACACAATACAATGTAAGACTCCTTCCACCACGTTTTTTCATCAGCACGTTGCCCTGGATAATGTTAACACAGGTCAAGATGGAACCATTTAGTTTCAACCAGAAAATCTATGCCTCTTTCATTGCTGTAATTTCAATCCATGACTTACATCAGACAGTTGTTTTTTAACGGCTACACAGAGAGAGATGATTCAAGTGGTGTCTAGCCAGCCACCGAAGAGCTGGATGGTTGCCTGGAGACTAAATTTCAGTGTTTAGAACCTGCTCTTTTAACAGGAAAGACCGGAAAATTGCATCTCACTCTAAAGAGGATACTAAGCAACCATACAGACACTTGTCAGCTTTAAGTGCTATTTTTAAGGTATGCTGCATCCTGAAATTACAGACAAGCACAAACTAGAACATAAGAATTTGTGCATGTTCACCATACCTCTCACCTTGCTAATAAGAGATTCAGAGCTCAAATGAGATGTTTTCATGATTGAGCCACATCTTGCCTTTATCTCCAGCATCTTCATCTTTCCACCATTACCAATTTCTTATGGTACGTCATAGGATCATAGGATAATTCAGGTTGGAAGAAATCTGAGGAGACTGTGTATTACAATTCCCTGCCCTAAGCAATGGTAGGTAGTTTTGCTCCTATTCATCACATCACATCACAGAGGCATTCATCCTTGTTAAATGCCTGAACATTTATTTCAAACCAAAAATCACACCCACTGAGTTTATTAAACTTACCAAATGTAGTTTCTAAGGATGCTATACTGACACAATTCTGATGAACAGCATAACACCACAGAAGATATATTTTCTGCAGATTTTCTCTGAAACTACAGACAAACCACAAACGAGGCTTTCCAAACTTCTTCCCTGAAAAAAGTTCCCAATTTCTATGATTTAAGTCTAGACAAATGCCCTTTTAAAGTACAATACATTTTGACTATCTATGCAAATACGAAGCCTTTTGAAAATGTACTAACTTAATTGTTAAAAAAAATCAGCCCCACATAAACCCCCAAAATTGTCAGTGTTGAATCATAGAACATTTTAGGAAGATTAGAGAAAAAAACAGCATGTTACAAATTTGAGCATTTCCCTATACTCATTTTCCATTTATTCTTCCTTTTTTTTAAGGCTTTGATTTTGGTTTGTATGTATTTTGAGAGGAAGTTGCTGTCTGTTTTCAACGAGGATTCTGTTCTGGTATCTCAACACAGCTGCTTTTGGTTTGCTATATGACAGGAAAATGTTATTGGTCATCTTTTTTAATATGAATGAAAATACTTTGTCTCAAACCAGTCATGATTAAGTGCTCCTTGCTCACCACTCCAAAGCAAGCTGGTCTTATGGAACACCCTGCTGTAATCACTTCCTCTCTTAAGACCACAAAACTGGTTATTTGTCTTTGCACAAATGTACCTCTGTAGAATACGAGTGACTGAAAGATACCTGACACTTCTGTAGAGCTGCCAGGCTGGGTGACACTTTGCTTTACCTGAATCAGGTGTTTGGAGTTCCTCTGTAGGGACATTGCAAAAAGTGAGGAAAACCATTAGCCTCCTGGTTAGACATATATTTGAGATTGTAGTTAAAGCTGAGAAACTTTGCATAGGTCCCAAGAAATAGGAGACTCTGTCACAAAGCATTTAAAAATCAGTCTATATCTTTAGTTATAATCCAAAAGCACAGTTCACTTTTTAAAAATGCATATTTTAACAGAAGAAAGATGCTAGCACTCACATGACTACTTCTTCCATGTCACATTTTTCAGTTTCATTAATATACTTCTTCTAAATGTCCTGTCTACTGACATTTTCCTTCCTGATTTAAGGGAATCAGTAGTAGAAAAGTAGTAGTAGTAGTAGAAAAGAGCATATTTCCCTATACATTGCTCTAAGAGATGTAGAACAGCTGGTTGTTAGAGTAGAAAACCAAACTCAAGAGACCAGCCATACAAAACAATTTAACATGAAAATCACCTAAAAATTCTATAAATTTTAGTCTTGTAGACTTCATTTTTTAGAAGTTTCATTCATACCTTTTGTACTTTTGTGGCTGCTATACAGACTGCTAAATATTATTTTTGCCATTACTGAAAAAAACTGTAGGCTTCTTATTGAACTGTCACATTTTAAGGGCTTTTGGCATGATTTTATTTGCTTTATGTGCTTTTAACCGCTGGCTAGTAGTCAAGTTACTATAAACTGATGCAACTGACTAGCTGAAGCTCTGTGAGTAGATTACATGCTGAAGATCTGAGGAACCTAGGTAATAATTGTGAAATGAACAGCAGCCCTTTATACCAGTTCAAGTTGGGAAAGGCCAATACACAACTTTCTAACTTCAGATGGGAATCATTAAGAAGGAAGTAACTGGCATAAACACCTGTAAAACTAAAAAGATCCCAAGGCTCAGGAGGAAAGAGATAACACCAAGAGATTTAAAATCCCTTTTTGCATAGAATATGTTATACAGCTGAATAGCTAGACATCCCACCATTTCCCCCCTTCAAAGAAAACTGATACTGCTTTCCACAGGAGTCTGGACAATGAAAATAAGGGCCTAAAATGAAAGAAAAAGGACAGAAAAAATGAAATTATTTGTATAAACATTTTAAGCATATAATTGGTGAAACTTTTATGTATTGGTCTGGGCCATAAGAATTGTAGTAACTGTACTAACTGATGTATTTTGATGGAAGTGCAAATTTCTTACTAGACAAATAGCATATTCTTGGCTGTGTATATATATGGAAATATGTAGTTTTCTTGTCTAAAGGATGCAAGATATTTTATTTCTTTTTAAAATCTATCAGACATTTAAAAAGCCAGACCTACATATTTTTTAAAACTATTTTTTTCGCATTTGGGATTAATGCCTCAGCATCTTCACATAAATTTATTTCACCAACAAAATTACATCACTTAAAATATATATACACACGTTCATTAAACATGTTTCCTTTGACTTATTTTTTTTTCAAGAAGACACACTGACATCTCTTTGATATGGGAATTAGCTGTGTGAAAAGTTATAAATTACAGAAATATAAGACATTATTGCCTATGGATGGATGGATAGTGTTCTTTGGAGGAGTCTCTCATTTTTTGGATGTGTGCTAGGTCATATGCGGAATAAGACTGCCAAACACATAGCGAAAATACTGAGTCATACTTGAAGCAGCTGAAATCTGTCTGAGGACTTGAATTTGATCTGCTGCTTTCTCATGATTTCTTGCATTCAGTTTTCTTCTTTGCTAGGTTTTATAACACAATAGTGATGGAAATTTTAACTATTGAATTTGAGTTACCAAGACAGAACAATCAAAACTTTCTAGTTTTCTGGGCTCTATTTGGAATCAGGAGATTTAAAATGTATCATTAGTGGTACTAGTCTAGGAAAGGAACTCACAGACACACAAAATGAGAGTATGCTTTTCACTGTAATTATACTGCATGTAATATCTAAGCTGTGAAATCGGAATAATTATATTACTTTATTTTGGGAAAGCTTAGTAAAAATGAAGTCATTGCTCAAGTGGTAGATTTGCAGAAAAAAAAATTGTATTCACAGCAGAGTAGAAAGAGATTATTTAAGCTAACCAAGGAGCATTGACCACGTGAGCAGAAAACAGTCTCTTTTTAAGGCAACACTGTCGGCTTTGTTGGTTCAGTGATTCAGGTGTAGGGTCATAGTGCAGGAAAACTGGGCAAGAGATTATGTAATGAGAGACGGTACTGATGCCTTAACTTTTAAGTGTTTTTTTTCTTTTTCTGCTCTGCTTTAGTGTGTAGTTCTTAGCTTCACGCTAAGTGTTACTACGTTCTCTTTACAGGGTAGTTAGACACAACAATTCTTTCCAGTTCAAGATTCAAGGACAATCATTCTGAACCTCAGGCCCAAAAGCATACACAACATAAAAAGAGGAGGGCAAGCAAGGAGGATGGAACTTCATAATTTGAAGTTGTTGATTGGACAGTTAACCTCAATATGTAAATGGACCATAACTTATAAAAGTGTGAAACCCCGTGACCAAAGCCCCTTTTTTGCGTCCATCTTGAGGCCCACCCTGGCAGGGCTGCAGCCGGGCTCTTGTATTGCCAGGGTGTGGCCTTTGAAGGACTTTCAATAAATACCTACTTTACTCCTCTAATCTTGTCTAGCCTCTGTTCCAGGTCAAACTGATAAGGCATCAGTACCACCCGCGAATTTGTACTGGACAAATGACTGTCCTGGCCGTGGCAGCTGGCAGCTCCCTGGGGCCAGGATCAGGACCAGGAGGGGCCCTCCAGGGCAGCTGGGCTGGGCCTCACTGCCCAGCCTGTCCTGCCGCCCCAGCCGGGGCCAGCCAGGAACCCCAGCCCCGTCATGGGGCACCTCCCCGGGCTGTGCACAGGACAGGGCTGGGCTGGCATGTGGACCTGTGGATAGTCCCAGTGCAGCAGTGCCCCTGGCGGGACCATATTTTTATGTTATTATATCTGTGTCATAAATCTGTGAATTTTATTTCTAAAAAATATTGTGTGAACATCTTTGCTACTCTGCACAGAGGTACATTTCATGGAAAGGAACTATGTCATCTCCCAGCTGCCCAGCCTCCTCTGTTCACTGAAATAATTTTAATAGTTCTAGCAAACTAATTTGCCTCTTTGAATTTTCCTGAATTCTGTCAACTTCTTTGCTAATTTGTCTCTTCCTTACAAATCACCTTGTCTTTTTTTCTCTGAAATCCTTGAAATATGCAGAATAGTAGGTTAGGCTCTATGTATTTCCTTGTCTTTACTATCAAAGTGTATTCAGATTTTTACGAGCAGTATGTTATGCATTTCATTTTCTGAGCTATTTTTGACAATTTTCTTACACTCTAGTCTGCCAGACCTTTATGTTCCCTGTTTTTATGAAAATCATTCCATTTTCTCCTGTGCATCCTGTGTGTTTTCAGCCTCCAATTTCCTGAAACTTTAAATCTGCTTTCATATACCATGTTCTGGCTTATACTTTTTCTTTTTTTCAGTTATTTTCTGTGGAGCCTTCTATTGAAAAATCATATCTTAAATAACATATTTCTTGTGTATTTCCCCTTGGTTTTATCTCTTACTTTCTATTTATATATCTTTTCTATTTCCCAGAGATTTTCATAATATATTTTGCTTCCTCTGAATGTCTATAATTTGCTACCATACTCCTTGATTAAATGACTTGATTTTTTTCAAATTAACAGTGACATTTCTTCTATACTCCTATGTGATTTTGATTTTGACTACAGATAGGATCAACTCTATAAATGTTTGTTAGATTTTGTTGTTGTTGTTTTTTCTCTCTGTTTGTTACTATCAAAGCTTTATGAGAGGAATGTCTCTTCCAATGTAGGTTACCTGCTTCAGCTTCTGCAAGTATCTCAATATCCACACAATTTTATGAGGCTTGGCTTTCTTGGAATATGGTCTCATTTCCTTTTGGTACGCTAATAAATTGCACATCGGTTTTCCTTTGTTGAGTCTGTATCTCTGCCGGTATCGCTACTCATTTAGTGTTCAAAAATCTGTCAGCCATGAGTTTTGGCTTGCAGAAAGCTTCCTCAGAGCCTGGATAATAAGTAATGACACATGATTTACATTTTGATTGAAGGATTCAGCTCAATACACTCCATATGCATGCCAATTGTTGTGATCTGGCAGGAAATCTGGTCAACTTTTCATTTCTTTTTGTCTGCCCTGGCTGAGGACAAATGTTTCTTAAACCATATTATTTCCTAGAGAGAAAAGGTCAGCTAGAATACTAAGGGCACTTTCAAGGACATCTTCATCTCTGCCACTTATTTTTAGTCAGTGAATCATGTCTTCTACATCACTGGCCATGCAGTGAAGATGAAATGCAACTTCTAATGTACTTTCGATTTTAGTGCATCCAACATTTATGTGTTCCTCATTTCCAACATTGTTGAACAACATCTCTGTCCTAGTGAGAACATCATGCTTGAAATAGAGCTATTGCAAATATCAGATTGCTTTATATCTCTTTTGTTCTGGTTCTGCCTCTAAGTTTTTCTTCCTTAGTCTTTATTTCACTGTAGTGTGTTTCAAATTTGTTCTCACTCAATTGTTATGATTTTGTTCCTGCAGATTTTATGACCTACTCTCTTTTACTTAGTGTTAAATGATTTGAATCTCTGTATTAATGACCATATCAAAGTGAACAAAAGTTTTGTACTATGAGACAGTTGCCCTTGGACAAAATACCTTGGAAGAGGTGTCTGCTAACAACTGTAGTCCCACAACTGAAAGATTAAAGGTCTTCTTGTAATCATAGAAGGGCCTGTGTTGGAAGGGACCTTACAGATCATCAAGTGCCAACTCCCCTGCCATGGGCAGGGACACCTTCCACTATACCAGAGTCCCATCCAACCTGGCCTTGAACACTGCCAGGGACAGGGCATCCACAGCATTTCTGGTCAATAGGTTTGAGTGCCTCACCCTGCAGAGAAGCGAAGATTTTCTTCCTAATATCTGATCTAAACCTATTCTCTGTCAGTTTAAAGCCATTTCCTCATTCCCCCTTGCCTTGCATGTTTGTCTTGGGGTAATTTATGATGATAGTCTATTCCCTGATCCTCTTCTTTTTGCCCAAAATGATGCTTTAATGTATATCTGGGGTAGGGGGCAGCCTTGGACTCATTGGTGGGCCCTTTCAAAGCCTCACTCTCCAGGTGTCTGGGGGTGCAGTATGGTCTGGGGTTTTCGCTTGGCTAGCTTGCTTTTTGTTAGCCCAGGCAAGAAGTTTTTCCCTTCTCTGGCCTTGGAGAAGCTGCGGCAGCAATACTTTGGCAACTTTTTGAGGTAAACTGGACAGCTTATTTAGTGCAAGGTCAGGGAAAATGAGACCTGTGGGAGAGGGGTCGGTCAGGATCGGCAGGAGAGGGGCCACTTCGTCTCAGCCCCACACCTCAGGAAGGCAAGCCGGGGAGAGAGGGCATGCTGCGAGGCTCTGGCCCATCTGCTTCATCTGCCGGGGAGAGTGAATCGAAGTCAGAGAGTCGCCAGGTTTTCATCTCTTTGCCCAAGCTGCTGCATGAACTTCCTATTTGATTTTTCCCCAAAAGGCAAGCTCGCACCATCTTCTACTACATGGTGTGAGCTGTTGTCATTTTTTTTCCCTGGCATCTTGGGATTTTGTTTCGATGTGTGTGTGTGAGGGGGTAAGGTCTGACAGTGTAATATCTAGTATTTATTTACCTTTTTCCCATGCCTTGTGGGCATTCTGTTTGCCAATAAACTGTTGGGGTTTTTTTCACTTTCATCCATTATTATTACTATTCCTGTTGATGGAAAGGGATTCTTGGAACCCCTTTAGAGGAAACGGACTCATTCCAGAGTGTTTTATCCTAAATTTGTCCCTAAAAAATATTCTTTTATATAGTCTCTCCCCAGTCAGTCAGCTTATTTTCTTGGGTGCCGCACTGATGATTACTTTGGAGTGAAACTTCACTGCATTACATATACTTTATTTTTGTTCTTTTTATTTTTTTCTTAGTTTTCTCAGATTTCTTTTTCTTTGACAGCTAAAGAGATCAAGATCATTGTAATTTTGATAACAATTTAAGGGGATATATACTTTATAACACTGTTGTTTATGAATGTCAATTTCGGATAGGCATGAAACCTCTAGGCTGAGAAGAAGTGTTCTCAAGTTTATCTAGGAGAGGTTTAAAATGGATATTAGGAAGAAATATTTATTGAAAGTGTTATAAAACATTGGAACAGGCTGCCAAGGGAAGTGGGTGAGCCACCATCGTTGGAGATATTGAAAAGTCTTAGAGATATGGCACTTAAGGACATGGCTTAGTGGTGGACTTCTCCATGCTGGGTTTACAGTTGGACTCAATAATTTTAAAGATTTTTTCCAAGCTAAAGATTCTGTGATTGTATCTTTCTTGATTATATGGGTGGTTGGATGAAGAGTTTTCAGGAATGAAGAACAGAGGTATGTGGGTTGATTGCCCCATTAGGAAATAGTTCGGTCTAAGGCTTTTAACCATATATGTTTTGGCAGCAAAATGTTTATGTAGTATAATATTTTTCATCTTCTGACATTGTCATTTTTATACAGATTTTAAGTAATAGTGCAGAATGGTTGTTCAAGGGTCCCCACACAAATTTCTTAATAAAGGAAGTGACGAATTAAATTGGTCATTTCTTTCAGAATAAATGTGTGTTAATGACAACTTACTCAACAGAACTCTCTATTAAGTGTATCATGAAGAAAATCTGCCCACTTTAATGACTGTAAAATAACCTCAATTCTTTTATTTCTGTCAGAACTGCAGAATTAGAGGGTGCAAATTTAATATGGATTTTATTTCCAAACCATATGGCTGGATTTTACTTTTTCCTTGTGCATTGACAACATAGCTCTTGTGAATACCACAAAATGAAAGAGAGTAGTGATAGTTGGTACGTTAACTAAACTCACATTATATTAAGTGGACATGATATTTTATCTGGCAGTCATATATCCAGAACAGAATATGTGCTTTTTAATCATGCTACAAAAAGCATAAACAT
Source organism: Picathartes gymnocephalus (assembly GCA_013390045.1). Classification (NCBI taxonomy): domain Eukaryota; kingdom Metazoa; phylum Chordata; class Aves; order Passeriformes; family Picathartidae; genus Picathartes; species Picathartes gymnocephalus. Next base: position 60,802 of record WEKY01052251.1, on the reverse strand, counting down.
ACATGAAAAGCAGAAGCCCTTTTCCACTTTGACTGCTGTTGTTTCCTCAGGTTTTCTCTCATTTTCTGTGAAGAATATGTACTGTGGAAATATGGTGTACCTCCAGGTCTGCAGCTGGCACATTTATTCTGCAGTTCCTGATCCCATCCTGACCCCATGAGTAGTGGCCAAATGGACAGAACTGTAAGAGGAGCTTACATGTCCCAAACAGTGGATGTCACTTCTGTACACCAAATTTCAGGAATCCCACTACATCTTTAACCTTCTTGAATGGTTATGTACACTGGGTAATTGCTAAGTTGGTAAAATACTGTTTTTAAGCACAGCAGCACAGTCTCCCTTCACTGATGAACAAAAATTGAAATACCTTTCCTCCACAAGACTAATCTAATAAGGAGGGTAAAATCCTTCCTAAAGCTAAAATATGTCTAAAATTAATTCTGAAAATATAGTGCCTGAAGACTGCTTAGCTTTAATCACAAAGATATTGTGGGGCTTTGGGAGAAGTGCATACATAGTATTACAAACGTTATTGAAGGAAAGACTCACATTTCCTATAGGTTCCCTAAGCAGTGAGATGATGAATAATTTTTTTCTTGTACTGTAAGTTTTTAATTATTTATGCTAATAAAAGAAGCACTGGAAAAATACCCTGGGAAGGGTACTCTACATGGAAAATACACCACTCAGTCTGGAGTAAAATCCTTCACAGCATCAGGCAGAGTAAAAATTTTGAAATAAGTTTCTTGATTCCTTAGTGAAATATTAGACAATTAGCCCACTGGGAATCCAAAATGAATAAACAGGTGCAGCTGGCCACACACTAATGCTTATCTCTGAGCCAGCCATTTGTTTCACTTGACATTTCAGTCCCATCCAACTTGGTTGAGTTCCTGTTAGAGTAGGGAATCCCGTTTTAAGCTTGTAAATCTTCTGTGCAATGCATAGGAACAAGCTGTTGACAGTGAATGTTCTAGGACTGGTAAGTAAAAAAAATCTTTCCTTTTTTGGGGGGAGGAGCGAATAAAATCTTTAATTCTTTTTGATGAATCTTTCTGACAAGTGATAGTGCTTTAAAAAGGAGATGTGAAAAAGGAGTAAATATGCAACTTGTTATTTTCCTGTCCTGTACGTTTCTTTGTAATTTATTTCAATAAGTATTAATTTTTACACAGAAATATTGCTCTAGAGTATTTCCTCATCTGCTAAATGAATAATGGCTATTATTCACTAAGTTACTTAAGATAATAATTTTGAAATAAAGCTTTTAGTCAGAGTAGTATCATTACATGATTCCTAAATACATATATCAAACTATGTTTCTTGGAGGAGCTGGGAGCAGCAATCAGTAGGCACATATGTTGAAAAGTCAATTGATAAGCCTGTTTGGATCTCTGCTGGATTAGTAATTACTCCCTCTCTCACAGAAATAAATTTTAGATGACAGTTACATATGTTCTGTTTTAAAAACTCTAAATTTTGTATGATATATACTAAAGAAGTTTAAAAAGTGTGGTAAGTACTCATAATTGCATACATGGAAATTAAATTAGTTTCTAATTTATATTTTTTCTGTTCAAATTATCTGTATCAGTAAAATTCTCCATCCAATGAATATAACTCCCCACTTCACAGAGAGATAGGAAACATTGGAGGGCAGGAACCAAACTGATGTTCTTAGGCACTTCTAATCACTGAAGTTTGCTGGAGTAAAATGGGACTACCCCAAGAAAACAGAGGGGGAAAGGAAGAGTGTTTTCAAACCCTTTTTTATTTATATTCCTTACTTAGAAAATCTGAGATAATCGATTTCAAACATTACCTTCTTGAAGCTCATGTTCCAAAAAAGGCTAATATCAGAGCTCACTAACCTTTCCAGAATTTGTAGAAGACTTACAGATTCAGATATTTCATTTCATGTATCTGGCTGACTTAGAAACCTGCTAATTTGTGACATTCTCAGAAAAGCCAGTAAGACTGACATTCACTAAGAGATTAAAGTGCATAACAACGCTTCTGGCATTCTGTAGGTATTCTACTCAAACAGAATGTCTGAAGAAAAATCACTTAGCTGCTTAAACACCTCCTCTTTTGCAAGTCTCATGGCTTTCACTGAAATAAAGTCTACAGTATTCATAATCAGTTACTACTTTAGAAAAATACTATATAATAGAAAGGGCAGACTTGTGCCACCATCCATAAATAAGGAAGACCGGTGATTTGTTCATTTCGTCTGTCCCCTATTGGATTCTATGTCTACTTGTGACCAATCAACAACAACGAGAGAAAATTCAGAGCAAGGGCAGCATGCTTATGAAGCTTAGGGAAGAATGAGTGAACTAGCTACTTCTGCTGCAAAGAAAGACAGACTAAAACAAAGAGAAATACAGGGTGTTCTTTATTATATATGGGTAGGTACATTCGTTGATGGGAACAGCTGATTTTGTAAATTTATTACTCTAAATTGTTTCAATAAAAAACAATCAACAAAAAGAACTGGAAGACAGTAATAGACTTGAGCTTGCTTCAAGTCATGTATTCCTTCCCTGAGACAGGGTGCACCCAGCATCACGACAGTGAGCAAAATTTAGAGATCTATACTAAGAATCACATTTATATTTGAACTGGTATGCTCTGCCAAACATAATTTTTACTTTCAGTGTGATTTCAGTACACTGCAGTATCAGCCTTATACATGAAAATACTGTGTAATGTCAAATAATTTGAAAGAAGTAAATTCAGTACTCAGTATTAAAATGAAACCATTTACATTCAACAACGAGCTTGCCACCCTCTTGTTCTAAAACAGCCCTCTTCCTCCACACCCTTCCAAACTGGCAGTATTCTGAACAATCATCTTGTTCATGTTGTTCTGAATTTTCTTCATAAGACGCCTATGGAGTCCAACATCTGTGAACACCAGTTCTAGGAAGAGACCACCAAACTCTATTCACTGAAATGTTTAGCACAGCACAATACATGTTTCTGTAAAACTCTGAGACTACAGAGCCTGTATCAGTTCTCATATCACTAGGTTAAAGCAGTCAGGTTAAGCCATTGAAATCCCGTAGATCTGAACTCCATAGCTGTATTGCTATCCTCACATTTTTCTTCATCTTGAAGCTAGTGCATCTCCTCAAGTCTTAGGTTCTGAGATAATTTCAGTGTGCAGAAAGATCAATTTACACTTTTAAAAGCCTAATCATATGATTAAGAGCGTACGCTTGAGGCCAGTAACACTAAAGCCTGATTACCCAGAAGGTAAATGAAAAGACCACAACATCTGCTACTTTCTAAATATAATAAAAATAATGAAATCAACTTTTAAAAAAGTCATGAGCTTTTTATCTGCCCAATTACTTTCTGAACATATGAAAAAAGTCAACCCATTATTAGTTCTTCCATTAATAATTTCACTTTTATTAAAAAAACCCCTCAACTGCATTGACTTTCTACAGTACGAGAACAAATTCGAGATTTTACTAAGAATATTCAACACGGGTTTTTATTATGATTTTAGTAACTAAACACCATGTCAAAATGGTAGAAAAAATAGACCCCAGAACTGGTGAAGCTATTGCTTCAATGGGTGTTTCCATACCTTAAAGAGACATTAGGAAAATCACCAGTATGCTAAACATGCTAAAATTAGAATTGACGTGAAGACATGCAACTTGGATAGATATATTGATCTTAACTTTCACATACTGATCTATGAAAGTAATAAATAAATTTTACACCACACTACAAGCTGACCAGTAATCCTAGGAATGTATTCTGCTTACTACACTGTACTGAAATGTGTACTATGATGATTTTTTCTGTTTTACCTATTTCTCAGAGTAAGCCAGCCTAAGATGGCTATGCCAGCTCATATTGTTCTTGAACTTTCTTTTGTATAGACATGCATAATTTTTATGTGTGTGTATCTACCTATATATACTCAGAAGGGTTTAATTTTACCTAACTATAGACAATGCAATGAGCCTCCGTGCCTGTTCTTTTACAGCTACTGGAAATCTAATTAAAATCAAAGGAAAATACAAGTAATTAATGTCATTTTATTATAGATCCCTGCATTTAATCAAATAAATTGCATCAAAAACTGAACAAACTCTATTAATTAACTCTCCAGAGATTATAATTGGAACATAGTGACAATGTTTTCATGTAGACAACTATGCGACAGATACATAAATTTAGGAAAAACAAATTCTAATTATACTTATTTCCATATGTTACAGACTTTTCAGTATCAGATGCAACTAAGCGTTTTCTGTATAGTGTCTATTTAGAAATGGCTCTTTTCTGTCTGCATAGTTTGATGAAGTTCCTCTGAGTCAAAGAATCATTAATGTTGCGATGAAACCCCAAGATCATTGAGTCCAACCTTTGATCAAACAGCACTTTGTCAACTAAACCACAACAGCATGGTTATATTTCTTGCCACATCCAGTTTTCTTGAACACTTTCAGTGATGGTGACTCTGCCACTTCTCTGGACAGCGTTTTCAATGTTTGACCACCCTTTCAGCAAAGTTCTTCCTGATATTTAACCTGAACCTCTCCTGGTGCAGCTTGAGGCCATTTTCTCTTGTCTTTTCACTACTTGCCTGAGAGAAAATGCTGATGCCCACCTGGCTACAACCTCCTTTCAAGCAGTTGTAGAGAGGGATAAAGTTTCTCTTGAGCCTCCTTTTCTCCAGGCTAAACAGCCCCAGCTCCTTCAGCCACTCCTCATATGATTTACTCTCTAGAGCTTTCACCAGCCTTGCCCTACAGTGGACATGCTTAAGCCACTCAATGTCTTTCTTGTAGTGAGGGGCCCAGAACTGGACCCAGGACTTGTGGTGTGGCCTCACCAGCGTCAAGTACAGAGAGACAATAATTTCCCTAGTCCTTCTGGCCACATTATTGCTGATACAAGCCAGGATGCCACTGTCCTTCTTGGCCACTGAGCACGCGGTGGCTCATGTTGAGGTGGCTGTTGACCAGCAATCCCTGCTAGGTGCCTTTCCAGCCGCCCTTTGCCCAGCCTGTGGCTCTGCAGGGGTTGTTGTGGCTGAAATACAGGACACAGCATTTTGAATTACTGAACCTCATACAACTGGCCTTGGCCCATCAATGCAGCCTCTCCAGGTCCTTCTGCAGAGCCCTCTTACCCTCCAGCCGCTGAACAATCCCACCCAGCTCGGTGCCATCTGGAAATATGTGGGTAACCTGGTCATAGAAGGATATCAGGTTGGTCAATTAAGACCTGGCTTTCCTAAATCCATGATGTCTGGGCCTGATCTCCTGGTTGTCTTGTAGGTGCTGCCTGACAAGTAATGAAGTGTGGCTTGGCAACTCTTCCACCAGCTCCCTCAGTAGCCTCAAGTGATTTCCATTTGGCCTCACAGACTTGTGAGTGTCTAAATGACACAGGAGATCATTAACTACTTTCACCTGGATTGTAGTGGGTCTGTTCTGCTCTCTCTGTCTACCAGGGATGGGGATAGCTGGTCTTTCAGTTAAAGACTGAGGCAAAGAAAGCATTAAGTGTCTAAGTCTTTTCAGCACCCTTGGTTACAATACTTCCCCCTCAGTCCAATAAAGGAGGAAGATTTTCCCTGGCCTTATTTTTGTTGTTAATTTATTTATAAAAACACATTTTATCATCTTTTATAACAGGGCCAATATAGAATTCTAGCTGCGCTTTCACCTTTCTAATTTTCTCTCTACATGACCTACCAATATGTTTGTACTCTTCCTGAATTGCCTGCTCCTTTTCTCAAAGGTCATTAACTCTCTTTTTTTCCCCACTGAGTTACAGTAAAACCTCCCTGTTCAACCAGCTTTGTCTTCTTCCCTGACGGCTTGTCACATAAGGAAGGCCTATACCTGCGCCTTTAAGGTTTTCTTCTTGAAGTCTGTCCAGATTTCCTGGACTCTTTTTTTAATTAAGTACAGTTTCCCAAGGGATTCTCCTGAACAGGCCAAAGTGTGCGCTATGGAAGTCCAAGTTAAAGGTTTTGTTGATGCCCTTCTTTACTCCATCACGAATCAAAAACTACCAATTCTTGGTCACTGTGCCCAAGTTGGCATCTCACCACATCTTTCACTGGCCCTTTTCTATTCATAAACAGCCAGTCTATCTGGGCACTGTCCCTGGTAAGCTCTCTCAGCAGCTGTGTCAGGAAGTTATCTTCCACACACTTCAGGAACCTCTCAGACGGTCTGCTCTCTGCTGTGGTAAGAGGCCAGCAAGCATCTGGCAGGTTAAAGCCTCTTGCAAGAGCAAGAGCTAGAGATCATGAAATGTCAGCCAGCCACCTATGGAGTTGTTCATCTGCCCCTTCATCCTGGTTTTAGTTGTCTATAACAGACTACCTTCAACTCTGTCTGCTTTGCCAGCCTCAAACTGGTCTTCATTTTCTTTGAAACTACAAATCTTTCAAGTTTACAAATGTGTATTAGATCTTTGTGTTGCAGATCTAATATTTGTTTATTTATTTTCAGTGCATAAAATAAGGAACAGTGAGACTAAAGGAAACAAGAAAATGCAGTTAAGTAGATGGAAAGAAATACCATACAACTGGCAAAATGATCAGTTTTGAAGTCCAGGATATTTGACAGAAATGGATGAAGACATAATGTTCATAACTAAGTAATTATGCAAATATACCTATATTTGAATATTTAACTTGCAAGTAGATGAAAGCATCTTGGCTATTTTTTTGGCAGCTCAGTTATCTCTATCACTTTTATAGTACTTCACATTGAAAGCGAATAACACAGCTATTTGTTGGAGTCGGCATTTAATACCACAAACAGCAAAAGTTCTCTCTCTACAGAAAGCCTGGACCTGGCACTAGAATCACTGCTCAGCTGTTATTTAGATGGCTCATTAATGTGCTCATATTGTTAATTGAAAAGCCTGAGGGGTTTTCATTGCTTTTATTTGAATTTAGACAATTTCAAAAGTTTATGGGGTTTTTTTCCAAATATTTCCATCATTATTGGGGTAGAAAGATTTTTATTTCCTCTTATACCTCATTCTTGTTGAAATCCATCTACATATCTTAAAGTTTTCCCCAAAAAAAGAAGTATCACTATCTCTGCTTACAGTTAGGGGAGCAAATAAAGCCCTTTGTGCAACCCCATCTTGCTGTGATTCAAGCTTATGCATCTTAATTTGTACATGCTCACATGTTCCTTCTCTACTTTTACATGCCTCCTCCCCACCAAAACAAACACTGTGAGAAATAATTTTTCAAGTCATAGTAGAAGCCTTTTGCTTTATTATATGCTTTGAAAATGAGTTAAATAGTTAACAATGCTAAGCTGTAAAATCTCTTTCTCAGTTGCTGCATCACATAAAATAATTCGGACACTTCACGGCTCAGAGCTGTGGCATCTAGCCCTTTACTTTCTCTGGCAAATTTCTCTATAGGTAGCACTTTATCATGTGAATTTCAAAACCTTCTTTTGCAAGCACATCATCCTTTGGATTTGCCTTTATTTCTATTGTAAAATATTAAGCTGTGAAGAACATCAGAGTTCCCTCTTGGAATCTTCTATGCTGCTGTTCATGTCCCATGAGGGAACATACATTTGAAGACACATTTTGGGAACATGGATATAAGTAAAATTTTATTTTTATTTTAATCCAGCAATACGGGGTTTTTTTTCTTCAAAGTATATTCAGGTATGTACTATTATGATGATATTAGTAATTTGATTTGCTCAGGAACTGCATGGAAAAAAAATTTTTTTGAAGTCTTGAGTAGCACTGAAAGGCCCCTGTAACCATGTTTTTGAGCTTGTTTCTAACATCGCCCTGAAATAGAGTTCCACGACGCCTTTCCTGGCTCTATGAACCAGAGATGTATGTGTGATGTCAGGTATGAGAATAACTGCAATCAGACCTTTTTCTCCACATCAAAACCGAGAATACAGTCTCTACTTCTTTGGTTTGAGTCATTTTGTATTTGTTTTCATAATCTGATGACAACTGGAACTAAGCCTAACCAACTGCAAGGTTTAATTTGATGCTCTTAAGTTTCAGGTTGATATTACAACAGAGTAACTCAGGGATTTCTAAGTGTGTGGTAAAAAACACATTTATCTTCACAAGTAAATGTGAATGTTAATATTCAAGTGCAAGGGTTTGGTCCTTAAAAAGCTATAGAAAAAAATGCTGGAAATTTTATTTTCTGATGGAAAAATTTATCTTGTTGACCATCAGGTAGACGGTAAGCAGTGTAATACTGCCTTTTGTTGTGCCTCAGTGTCTTAGAGGTACCACAGAATACAAACAGGAAGTGGGTCTGGGGGCAGGGAGGAGAGAGAGAGAGATAGATCGAGATCAGAATGGAATGATCACTTTCTTTCTCCAAATATCCATAATGGAATTCTATTTATCAGTCTATGGAGTTTCAGAGGAAGATCAGTACTTATGACTTACGTCTTATTGCACATGTAAACATGTACAGTCTTCAACAAACTATACTTTACCCTGAAAAGATGTAAACATTTACCTAAAATAATGATTTCAATGCAGTCTTGATCAGGCTTTCATTTATCTGTTATTGCCATAGAGTAGGTAAGTAAGTAGAGTGTGTGGAACTCTAGCAACCTAAAACTTATTGGATACCAGTGCCTCAGGGAACACCATGAAGATTTTGATAATTATTCTGATTGCTCTTATCTTAATATTGTGTGCTAACAGCCAGTATTCTGAGCTGCTGAAATGTAGAGATGTGTTTTGACTTTTAGGCTATTAAATGAAATAGCATTTATTTTTACATTAATACCTTGTTTCTTTTAGTAGGAAACAGAAATAAGTAGAACAAATTACGATCTCTTTACGATTTTATTGGACTGAACCCTCATGTGCATCATCTTGCTTTTATTGCTACTGCACTTATTACAACAAACAAACAAACACACAAACAAACAAAAAACTCCCAAAAAACACAGGCAGACAAACACATACAGAAAGGAAAAAGGCAAAGAAAAGTACAGAATAATAATATAAATTCTTCCTCACCCTGTAGACAGGTTTTTACATCCTCTATCTAGCTTCTCTTTCTTTTTAGTATCACTCTAAGCAGTAATTCTGACAGATATTAACAGACTCGGAAAGTCCATGCAGTGCTCTGCATCTACTGATGTACTTTTTTTTCAACAGAAATTCTAGGCAATTATGAAAGTTGTTCATAATATTTTATGAATAGTTCATTAAAAAAAAATCCAACAGAATTAATTTAAACATATCCTGTGGGACAAAGTCACTGCAAGTTTAAGTTAATGCAGTCTCTTTGTGCAGGTCTTCTTCCAGTGCAGGGAAGACAAACACATGTGTGGCAATGGCTGTAATAAATTTTGTTTCCTTACCTATGTCTCAATCCAAAACATCTAAGCTTATAGTTTTTAGGAAAAAATCAAAGGATTTGTATTTAAAGCCAGGAATTTATTGATAGTATAATTGAAATCTTAGCAGTCTCACCAACTTAGTCTGATCTAATTATTGCAGGTGTTCTGGTTCTGGCCAGGACACGGTTAATTTTTGCAGTAGTCAGGAGGGCCATGGCAAGGACCCAGAGGTTATTCTTTATGAACTCACATCATTTTTTAAGGATTCAGGAGGGGCTGGCTTCCACGTTGATGCAGTGTGCCTGAAGGAGAGGACGGGTGTGGTCTGTTCTTGGGGGGTTTCTGTGGGAACGATTTGCCTCTTTCTTGTACACTTTGTCTTTAGTATTGTTGCTTTTACTGTTCGTTTTCTTGTCTCATTGCTGTTTCCAGTAAATTGTTTTTTTATCTCAACCTGTGTTCTTTACCTTCCTTGCCTCTACTTCTCCTCTCCATCCCAATGCAGCAGGGAGGAAAAGGGTGAGGAGGAAGTGAGCAAGCAGGACGTGCTTTAGAATCTCAGTAGGAACATTAAATGGGAGAGTACCATTCCTAAACCAGGACAGCAGGAAAAGAAACAATACTTTTATGCAGAAAATCTTTCAATTCTAACAGAGGTAATGTGCATTCCTTAGCTTCAACTCTATTGCCTGGTGGTGGGCTTGCTCTTCACCTGCTCTTTCCAGATCCTAAGGTTGGTGCCTTCATGGTGGTAGGGATGTTATGGTTGGGTTTCAGCCTTTGGTGTTCTCCACTGGAGATAATACAGTGTTAGTATATATAGTTGATAATTTCTTCCTCTATCTACTCATGGTCATTTTTACAGGTCTGCTGACATACTTTTACACCTTGTGTTGGTCTACAGCTCCAGATTGCACCCAGTTTTACTTTATATGGTGGCTTTTACTTGTGTTTAGCCAAGAACCATTTTAGCTCTATGATATTCTTTAACTGACACCTGCCAAGTTGTTGTTAGCTGTGAGTCTCTCATTCCAGGGCCTGTCTTCCATCCTCTGGCCTCATGAGGCTGTGCTCCTCTAGGAGCATTCTATGTCTCCCCTTCTCAAGGGGCCTGTGCTGTCACACCGGGTCTATTTTTCCCTGTATATTTTAAAACTCACGCTAAGGTCAAACAAAGAAACAAATTTGCCATAGCCTCCCAGATAGTTACAAAGATTGCTCTTACATCTAAACCAAGTCACCAAGGTAGGTCAAGAAAAGCTAAGAGAAAACAAACTTCACAAGCTCGATGCCTGAGGCTGCACAAATTCAGTTCAATGTCTTCCCTATGTTTCTAGCCATGACAATATCATGCAATAGCATAGCAAAGAGGACATAAAAGTGCCCGAAATTTTAAGAGACTAGAAAGCTAAAAAAGAGAATGGAAAGTCACTGAGCAAGCAGAGGAAGATGCCATGAAACTCCTACAAAGTGCTCACTATGTCCATCAAAATTTCCCAGCGGCCTCTTATATTTAATGTATATGTCATATCCTTTACCATAATAAAAGAAGAAAAATATCAGAGTAATTTGTGGCAAAAGAACTATTGAACAGATTGGATTCATCCATAAGTATTTCAAAATTACCCTCTTTTCTCTATCAAGGACTTGAGAGCATCTCTGCCATTGTCTTATCTGTGTCAAGAGGCAGCCTTGCCAAATCAATTTTGGAGATATTTTTTTCCAGATTAAGTCAATATTTGAAAAGTGTTTGTTTTAGAGAGAACAAAAAAATGTATTATTTCTGAAGAGTCTGGTCATCAAACTAAAAATCTCTTGTATCTTTAAAAATTGTGTCAAGTTTTCTACTTTGTTCTGTGATGTGAATTTTCAAATCCCTGAAGGAACAAAAGTAATTTGGGATGAAGGTGTTCTTTAAAGTCTAACTTCTCTCATGAAGTTGAAAAAGATGCCTCTTGGTGCCTTTTGCTAGTGGTTTTTTTTGATATGATAATTTGGTCATAAGAGTTGCATCACAGAATATTTACTGTAGAAAAAAAAGGAAGAAAATATGGAAGAAACACGTTTCAGTCACACCTTGTCAATGGCATATTATTTACACATTTGGAAAATGTTGTGGTTGACCTCACATATTGAATTTAGAGAAGACAATAGACGTAATTCTATACTGAATACAAAATGTTCGGTGTTTGTGAAATAAAATGAGGAGAAACACATCTCTGCCCACTAGTGGGTGACCCTTTCAGAGATATAAAATCTTATTTCTTCTTTTTTTTTAATGGTAGTTATTCCATATGAAATGAAGTGATTTCAAAAAAAAAAAAAAAAGGGATTTTGAGGTTTTTCAAAAACACATACAACTGTATGGATGGGTCATTATAATGGAAGAGACAGATCCTGATCCTCTGAGATAAAGAAGGTAATTGAACCTGTCTCTTTAGACAAGCAGTGTAATCACTGAAATGCAAAGGAACTGATGAAAGAGGATATGAGGGGATTAGGAAGAAAATTATACCCCCTCCTCTTTGGACTGAATTCATAATATATGTCCATCAATTTTGAAAGAAGAAAGTTAGTTAACTGAAATCTGGAAAAGGGTCATATGTCTTGTAGGGCTGAAAAGGTCAGAGGAACACTTCTGTTACCTCTACCTAAGGCTGATGTTTTCTCTGTTTCCTCAAGAGTAGATCTGTCATTCCTTTCTCAGTATATTGGTTCCCATACCTACCTGAATATGTTTCGCTGTGCCTCTCTATAGAATCTAAATTAACAATTTAAATTCCATGAAAAGCATGAATAACTAGCACTAGACTTAATAAAATAAATGCTCAAAGTATGTTCTTTATTGTTCATGGCCTGATAAATCTGACTTAAAATTTCAGCTCAGAATTTTGTACATAAGCATTTATGATCTCTGTTGGCAACATAGAATGACAGAATGCCAGTTATGATAATCAATAGAAAAAAAGTCATAGACTCATAGGATCATACAATATCCTGAACAGGAAGGGAACAACAGGGATCATCAAGTCCTGTTCCTGGCTCAGTACAGGACAATCCCAAAAATCACAACAGATGCCTGAGTTCATTTCCCAAATGTTTCTTGAACTCTGTCAAGACCGCTGCTCTGACCACTTCCCTGGAGAGCCTGTTTCAGTGCTCAACCACCCTTTGGGTGAAGAACTTTTTCCTGATATCCAGTCTAAACTTCCCTTGGCAGAACTTCACGCAGTTCCCTGAGGTCGTGTCCCTGGTCATGATAGAAAAGAGATCATTGTCTGCCCCTCCACCTCCATCTGTGAGGAAGCTGTAGACTGTAATAGGGTCTTGCTTCAGTGTCCTCCAGGCTGAACAAACCAAGTGACCTCAGGTGTTTCTCATACGGTTTCCTCTCAAGACCCTTCACTATCTTCATAGCCCTCTTCTGGATGCAATATAATAACTTTATAGCCTTCTTACACTGGGTCACCCAAAACTGCGCCCAGGACTTGAGCTGAGGCCGCCCCAGTGCAGAGCAGAGCAGGACAATCCCCTGCCTTGCCCAGCTGGCGATGCTGGGCATGATGCACCCCAGGACACAGCTGGCCCTCCTGGCTGCCAGGGCACATTCGCTTTGCCATCAATGAGGACCCTCAGGTCCCTTTCCACGGCACTGCTTTCCAGCACATCACCAGCCAATCTATAGGGACATCCAGGAATGTCCCATTCCAGGTACAGGATCTGGAAATTGTCTTTGTTAAACATCATGCAGTTGCTGATCACCCAGACCTTTAATTTGTTAAGGTCTCTCTACAGGACCTCTCTGCCTTCAAGGGAGTCAACAGCTACTCCCAATTTAGTATTATCAGAAAACTTGCTTAGTATCCCTTCCAGTCCTGTGTCCAGACCATTTACAAAGGTGCTGAAGATGTTGAAGAGCACAGGGCCGAGGATGGAGTCCTGCAGAACCCCACTAGTAAAGAGTGACCAATGATAACTTAAGTGCAAGGTCTTAACTTTGGTTGATATTGTTGTATTTTGGAGTAAAATACGGTGCATTTTCTTGCCAGCTATTTGATTATGCAGAGAAAATATTCATCTAAATCACTTGCCCAGCTACTTATCCTGTTAGAGAACTATTACCACTGCTTACAGTGATTAAAGGCATGAAAAAGATTCTTAAGGAGAAGTGACCAATGGAGCTGAGAAGCGACCAATGGAGCTGAGAAGCTGAAAAGGAAAAAGAATTAAATTAACTCAGAAAAATAAGTTTGTGATAAAAATCTCTTTCAACATAAAGCTCCACAGAAGGAATCCAGCTAATGTGTCTTTCTTTACAGTCTTGTAGTGAGAGGAATATATGTTTTCATATGAAACAAATCTTGCTTGCTTCAGAATAACAGCTGACCGCTCCTTCCTGCCATTAACAGGAATTTTCCTGGAATGAATTTCATCCTTACATCATTACTATTTAGATGAGACTATGGCTTATACATAGTTTCTGTCATTAGATGTCCTTTTACTTCTAGGACATTTTTACACAGTGTCCTCTTTTTATATTGTTGTTAATCATTTAAACAACTATCCAAGTTTTTTCAATTTCCCTTATAGCCCTCACTTCACTTTTTTAAACTATTTGAAGATGTTTGAGAGCCTCATTGCCTAAATACATTTTAAAAAGAAATTATTTTAATTTTTTTCAACTTTATTTAGTTTGTGCTTTGACATTTATATTTCTACATTTAATTATGATATAGAAATTGCTTTATATAGAACTCTGACATGCAGATTGCTAGAAATATGTTTCAATTTTAATATTTTATAAACAATTAAAGGTTTTCTATCTCTTCTTCTCAAACTTTATTTTTGCTTACATATTTCTCCTTCCAAAGTGTAGTTTTAGATATTTGTCCCATAGGCTCATATCGTACAACAAAACTTTTATTGCAAGTGTAATACCACACTTCCACTATAGAATACACTTTTGTACAGACTGGGTTAAAACCATTTTTCAGTACTTATTTGGAAAAGCAAAAATTATCATGAAATTATGTCTTGAATATAATCTAATTACTTAATTAATTAACTAATTCAATTAGTTTAAATAAGACTAATTTAAACCTGTAAAATCAACAGCAATGAGGAGGTGGAGACATGAGGACTAGGTACATAGATGGCTCATTCCAGTCCCCTAGTTTCAGAAGGTAGGCAAGGTTATCTCATTATGTCACATATCTTAAAATCCAAAGGGTCACTGCCAACTTTTTGGCTAGCCTCTTGATATCTCCATGTTCCTTAAGTTTTATTCTTTCAGACAGAGTTCAATGTTAGAATACTTCTTTTTCAAACTTATTTGTTGCAAATATTCATGCACAAGGTTTATTTCATTGATTAAACAATTCTATTAAACTTATTAAGACGAATGCCTGAATCCATTAAAACACATGTACAAGACTCTGCAGGACCAGGACATACATTGCTGCATATTTCTAGTAGAGGAGAATAAAAGAACTCTGAAGAATAGATGGTATATAATGAAAGTATACAAATTGCTTCTGAACTCAGTTTGATAAATTCTAAACAATTTACTTTTAATCAGCTCTGAAATACTGATATGTTGCATGGGAATTATAATTTGATAAATGGGTATATTTTAGGTTCCATATTGAGTCCAGATGGTTAGAGATTTCTTAATATATCCATCCATGTGGCATTTGCACATTTGTGTATCTCAGTCTTCCTCTCATTTATGTTTAATGATGGATTGAATCCAAACAATGCAAGATGTTCAGCATGCTGATCTTCTGTTAAGTGGACTGATAGTCAGATCGTTCTGCACAGGATTCTCTTTCATTCAGTGTGCTCTATTCCGACAATCAATCTCTATTTTATTGACATCATTTCATGTATAAGGAAATGATAGTACAAAGAGCCTCTCCAATTATCCATGAAGGAGTCTCACTTGACAGTTGTGTGCAAGATCTTTCCTAGGTTATCAGTTCTATTAGACTTTTGAACCAAAGTTATGGTTTTGTATATACTATCATTTGCAGGTCTGTATTTGATTGTTAAAACAAGCTGCAAATTTCAATTAACTTGGGGCACTCATATGACTCAGGGCTTTGTGGTTGTTTTGGTTTTGGTGGTTGTTTTGTTTTGTTTTGTTTTGGTGTTTCTTTTTCTTGTTTGTTTGTTTTTGCTTTGTTTTTAGTGTGGATCTTTGGTTGGTTGGTTGGTTGGTTTGGCATTTTGAGGGAAGGATGAAGATTTCCAGATTATTCTACCACTTTTATGTATCCCATCCTCTCACCTCCATTGCCCCCTATTTCTCATCCACTGATAAAAGAGCTGTTTTTCTTTTGGTGGGGAAAAGGAAGACTAATTTGTTGGATTTCCACCAAAGAATTCAATTAACTGAGATAACAGCTTCTTCCCTCAGGTCAGGGAGTCCTGTGAGACATCAGCTGAAATTTACTCTTCTAATGGAAGAAAAATCATGTTCACTTGCACTAAGTTCTGAATTTGTTGGTAACCATAAGAGAAGAATTAGCAAACAATAGCACTTTTTTTTCGTGTCTGCTGTATTACCTTTATAAATCAATGTTTCAGTGCTGTTGATTCACAATATGTTATAATTTTCACTGCTCATTAGACTTCTGTGCAAACACATGTAGATTCTGTACCCTTGAGTGGTGAAGGAATGATTTGTTATGCATTCACTTTAACCACTATTCGAGCTTAGAGTTCCTCTCTTCAAATGTGTCTTAGTTTCACATTGGAGATATATGTCATCGTCATCTCATACCTCTGTCATTAGTCATTACTCCTGTCTTAATTATATTATATAGATGAAAAAAGTTTATTAAATACTACTTTAATAGTATTTATAGGAAAATTAAGTTGTAGTAGTAAAATGGGTCTATTGTTAAGTATTTTGTCTCCATAATTCTTTTTCATTTGGAAAGAAAAGGATCCCTTGTTCTGCATAACAATATCTTTTTCAGGTCAAACAGTTACAGTACTAGGTCATTAGTGTTTGACATAATTCATGAATTTTGTGAATTTTGAATGAAGCTCAATGAAAATTTCTGTGATTTCAAAGGAAATTCAGTGTCTGTGATTTAGCTATTTTTCACTAGATTTATATCTAAATATTCTGGATCCTCCTAATATCAAATATGCAGACTACTTCTAGAGAACAGCTTGTTCAACAGGCAGAAATTCTCAGTCCTTCTACTGGAAATTTCCATTAAACTTAAAATTATGTTAGATACTTTTCTTAGATACAATCAAATTAAATCACAGAAAGAAAGAAATACTGGTTAATACTAGAGAAGGTTTTCATTATGGGTTAGTAAGCAACTTACTTATTATAATGCTTTTTTCTTCTGGTTTACTATCATTCATCTTCACAAATACACTTGACAGATTATAATTTGACTCTATCTGTATTTTTCCTAATACTTGTCATGTTTTATATAAAACATCCCAAATCAAAATTGTAAGATATAGAATCTGATGTAAAATATTAAAAGCTATATTAGATAGTTTTGTCCTTACTGAAATTTATGTAGGATTTTTCAAAACCCCATATTCTTTATTGTATAACATTTTTATGTATGTTTCCTGATTAGGAAAATATGGAACTCATATCTCCAGAGGATTATTTTCATTCCCCATTAGCTGAATTTCAGGATGCTGTCTTCTTCACTTAGATGCACAAAGATAAAGATTCATACAGTGGTAGTTCAAACAAATGAGTTTAGAAATCCTCTTAAAAACTAGGTCTATCTTCTTAAAGGACAAAGAGCACATTATCTCACATCTTTCCAAGAATGGTCCTCTGAGTTATTCATCTATAAGCATCACAATTTGGAATAAATTTTATAAATTTATATTGTATATATATGGCTGTCTCTTGAGCTGATTTCAAGTGTGTATATTTATCTAGCTGTTACCCTTTTTTTTTTGACAATTCATCATTTTCTCTATTTTACATATCCTCTAAGTTGCCCTCTTGTTTTTCTTTTTTTGTTTTACATTTATTATTTGTAAGATTTTCTTTCTGGTTTTTAGTGACTCCATGCTCCTTTTCCTGGTGGTTATTTATTAACAGACAAAACGAAATTTCTTTGCAAAAAATAAATTCTGTTTCATAAAAATTATTTTTTTCTTATTGTGACAGAAAGCCAGATTACAAATCATAGAAATTCAATAATTTCCAAACACAAGTATTAAATATTCAATGCTTCTAGTGAAGTTAAAGTTGATGACAATTGCTTGTCCAGTGCAATAAAAAAGGAATCAGATTATCAGCCTACCCTCTATCCCTTTCTGACTGAAAAAAACCCATGTTAGATATGTATTACAGTGCTGCAGATATTGTTCTTACCTGCTTGTCTAAGTCCTCTCCCTGAGTTTGAAAATTTCCTCAGCAATCTTTATTTAAGTATTGGACATTTAAAAAAAAATTTGCAGGAAGAATTAGAAATTGCAGCTCACGGAGTAACTCATTTAGTCCTGTAATAAGCACATCAGCTGACAAAAGAGAGGCAGAAGTTGGAAGCTATTGTGTGCATTTGGCAACTCTTGGTAATTCTATTTGAACATGGCAGTAACAAAACAACAGGGATCAAAATTTGGCTTTGTTGAAATAAATGACAAAATTCTTATCTATTATATGGCACTGAAGATATGCTGGAAGTTTTCTGAATAAATTTCTATGAGAATACTATAGGAGATGTAGAGGAGGAAATATTTTAAATTGAAAAGTTGCTAATTTTGTGACAGTGATCCTGGTATCTGTCAACTATTAATATCAATTAAATTGATAAATTAAAATTAAGTATAAAATATATTGTTTGCATTATGAAATGCAGTACAATAGGTTTGCATATCTCAATTTACTGGAATCCATTTTAAAATCGTGATCAAGACCCTCAGAGTCTAGGTGAACTTAAGGGTGGATGGGAAGGAAAAAACTCATTATTATCTGTATGTAAGATAATTTTACATAAGAAAAAAACCCTAGGAACCTTGGTGCAGTGGTAGAATGATCTTAGAATGGAAGAAGAAGGATTAGGTTTTGACTTTGGCTAGGTATTTACTCTGGTTTCAGCAATATGCACCCTGAAATAGCAAAAGTTAGAATTTTTCAGTGCAATTATTTTTCAAGGACTAGTTGCCCTCACATTTTCTTTCTGAACAAGAAAGGTTTCCATAGGAACCAAGTGAAAAATTGAATGTCCTGGTGTTATTTAAATAGTACATATAGATGTCTTACTATGTCAAAAGAAGGAAGTTAATAGTATTAGACAACCACTTGGAGTAAAGGTGGCATGAGAACATTAGAAAGCAGAATCAATAAGTTAAATAAGCACAAAACTCAAGGAATAAAGACTGAGACTTATTCTGTATGCTATGTGTTTGTCTTTTTATTTAGTTGCATGTTTTTATTATAATTTTATGTCCTTTTAAAATCTCTTCTTTTGATGTAATACAAGCCTGGGGTCAACAGAAATTATTTCAGCTACTCTGAAGTTGCAAACCTTCTACAAAGGAGGCAAAACCCTTTGACCTCTAAGGAATGCAGAGAGAGATGCAGGGTGTTTCGAGCATTCCCCCACTTGAAGTTGCCATTCAAAAGGCACAAATCAAAGGATTTTTCTCCCTGAAGAGTTGCTATGTGGAAGACTCTGTCAATATGATATATGCAAAAAATCTCATAGGAATCAGGAAGGCATGCATTCTAAAGGGAAAAAGACATTATTAATTGCATCTCCATTATGATACTTGATAGTTAACTAATTCTTTTATACTAGTGAATATGCATATATTTGAGAAATATGCCTGTCATACACTTTCTTAGACTATGAGAATAAATTTATTTTTACAAGATTATTTCCATTCCATGGAGAGTTGCACTACATCAAAAATTCTTGTGATTATTAGCAAAAAAAGAGTACCTGAATGCCATTTTTTAATACCTATTGAGACAAACAATAATGTAATAACTAGTTAGCATTATATAAATATTTCCACACTCCTGGATAATCCAGGAAGATAATGATATTTCATAAACTGCTGAGATTATGGTCTCATGCTTAACCCGATACTTCATTTTCATACTCAACACGTTGTAAATGAAATTCTATAAAAATGTTCATTAAATCTGGGAATAAGACTGTCTCTATCCACAGAAATACAGGCACCATCTCTAATTTAATCCTTTCTCTTACAGAAGAAATTCATCCAAAATGCATTTATGTACCTTAACTATACAAGAGGTTTTTTTTTTTCAACCCAATATGGAATTTTTCTTGTTCTTTTTGTCCAGACCATTAATCCTGTCTTCAGATAATTTCTTATAATGGAACCATAGAAGTGTTTGTTCAATAGCGTGAGTTTTGCAAGTAGAGTCATATAATATGAATCAAAGGATTTTTCATGTTAATAGGTGACCAAGTCAAACTTCTACGTTCAGAAAGATCTGTCAAGCCTATCAGAATTCTACTGAGATTATAAAATCTGAAAAGAAACATTTTGCTCTTAGAACCTCTGTCTGTGACATTAGAATTTTTTTTCCTAATTCCTTTAGGAGCTGTCAGCTATGAAGAATGGTCTGATTGACACACAGTCTATAAGTAACTTTCAGTTTTACATAGAGAACTTTGTTTCTCTGTTATACAAGGCCTTTTATCCCATCAATCTAAGACATGAGATTTTATTCTTTTCTTTACAAAGACTGACACCATATCTACACTTATTATTCTCCCACTCAACTGGAAGTTGCCTGCATCTTATCCCTTACTATTCTGTTTCATGGGTCTGTTTCACAAGGACGATACTTCCTGCTAGTTAACCTCATGTCATTGATTGATACAGAAATTCCAATTACTTAATAGTTTATTAAAAGGAGGAGAAATTTTGGTGAACAGACTATTTGGTATCTTATAGTGTTGTTTTTTTTAGAGACCTTACCATTTCCTCATAGTAGAAAAGAGACCAAATGCAATTGAGACCAACATGTGCATTTTGCAGTGAAATTAAAGAATTCAAAAAGGTTATTTTTAAGTGGGCAAAGCATATTTTTTTAGAGGGTACAGAAAATGAATTGTTCTCTCTAATAGTATTTTTAGTCTTATGTCAGTTCTCATATTATGGAAATAAAATTATTTACATTTGGGGTAGACATTGTTGAGAGGCACCGCAGACCGGGGAGTTTCTGCTTACTGAAGAGCTCAAGAATGTACCAGTTCAGACCAAGAGTCTGTTTAGGCTGATACCTTGCCTGGTGGATACATTTCCAGTCAAATGTGTTTGATGAGGTTAAAGAAAACATTGCATTTTCCCAATGTACAGCATCTTCATCTAAATCTAGGAAAAATGAAAGAAAAGGAAAAAGATACTCTTAAGATCTATTTTAACCTTCTGGAGGGGGCAGGGCAGTGCTCTCCCTAGCTGAGTATGGTCCTACAGACTCTCTGTAGGATAAGCATAGCAGGGACGGTGGTGGCTGCTGGTCCTATTGACAGATTGCTTCATCACAAAAAATGCAAGGTAGCAGGGACAATTTCAGGTTCATTTAGAAAAATTCAGTCTATTCAGGATCTGCAGAAGGCAGAGCTAAGAACAGGGCTGAGCTATAGAAGAGCCCAAGTATGACTGGATGCTTCTGGGTAAAGGGGCAATGGAGTTGGGGTGTTTCAGAATTATATAATTTATACCCTGAAAATAGCTATTTCTTCTTTCTGATTGTAAAGGTATCCCAACTAATTCAAACTTAGATTTATAAATTTGTACTGATATGTTTTATAGGGCTTGGTGCTCTTTATGCACTTTTTTCCTATTTTTTTTGTAACCCATAGTCTTTGTATCATGCAACAAAGTTCAACAGTTAAAACTATTCATCTTTTATATGTTTCTGTCTTTATATGTTTCAAATGTGACACCTACTAGTATACTTCTGTTACTTTATTGTTTATTTTGAAGAAACAAAGAAAAATTGTTCTGTATTCATCTTTATTCATGCAACACAGGATTTTATACACTTATACATATCACTTTACAGTCATGTGTTTTTCAGTCTAAAAAATTCTTGTCTATTTAATTATTCTCTGTACTGAAGCTAATCAAAGCTTTTATCTTTCCTGTTACTCTTCTCATGATCTCCTCTAGTTCTTACTATTTCCTGTCTGAGATTAAGAGATCAGTGTTGGGCTGATGGAGAGACTGGGAAAATAAAGAAGTTAATAATATCTGGCAGTCATTAACTCTCTGTCTACACCAAACTTAGAGGTTTAACACTTGACACCTGAGCACCTATGTCTGTTGTAAAGCAAGGTAGTGCCACGTTGCTACCTCAGAACTTTTTTTTCAGAAAAAAAGAAAATAAACTATAAACCGTAAAAAAATTCTGTTACTGGTAGACCAGAATATTTTAGATAAATCAAGATTCTTGAATGAAAAGGTTTCAAAGAAAAAAGTTTAATCTTTTTTTCAGTGTGCTTTATATCCTTTGGTTTGAGTTTTTTAACTTGTTTCTTTCATGAAATTTACAGAAAACTTATTAAGAAACTAACTGCCATGCTATTCAGGCAATACATTGCATTTCCAGGAGACATGCAGATTTCTCTTCCAATTTTTTGATTATGTGTTGCACATGTCTGGTGTCAGTCACCAGAATGTTATCAAAAGAAATTGTGAGTAGGTGAACAGGTGTTTCCTGGCTATTCTACTTGCAACTTGGGAGAGAAAACAAGACAAATTATTTGTCTGTCGTTTCACATTTTGCTGTGGCTACATTATCTGCTCTAAGGCAAGCAGTAAAGTCCAAAACATTACAGAAGAAAAGATGTCTTGCCATCAATCACTGTCACATTTGAGATAACAAAAGCAAGTGCAGAAATCATAGGGCTTTAATCATTTCCCAGTAGACAAGAGATGTTTTAAAATGCCCACTCACTTAAATATCCTCAGCTGGTTACAATACTGAACACAAAACATCCTAATACTTTCAATTTAAATAAAAAGCTCTAACACTATGGCAGCCAAGAACCTATGAGACTACGTCCATTCCATAACTGACACACATTCTGGTGCCAAATATTGAAGCGGCTAGTGTGACAAAAATGCCTTATTTGATAAAATTTATTGATAGGGAGGTAAAATGCAAGACCTAGGATTATGGTCTAGCAATATTTTTTCTTATTTGTCCTTTATATCTACACCTCTAAATAACCATGAAAATTTCTAAATTTTTGGCATTAAGTAATATCTGAGGAAAATAATAGTATATTTTCTCATTATTTGAGGATTATAGTGTCTAGCATTTCCATGGGATGGACTGGTGTGATACAGGAGACATGTTTTGCTCCAAAAGTTACAGTGAAACTAAATTGACATGAATCCAAAGGTGGCTTTTTTCCAGAGCAAAAGGAGTTTTCACACGAAAACTAATCCGAAACTATAAAATTCCAGAACTGTAAATATATATTCCTACACTGTATGGAGCTGTAGTAAAAGAGTACTCAAAATGAAATGTGCAAAAAATTTATCAAAATGTGTCTTTAATGTTTATCTATATAGGTTTGGATGACTATTTAGACTAAAGAAGACTAAATGATCAACAGTTTTCATTGCTAATGAAAAATAGTTTGCCTCTTATGATGAGGAGGAATTGTCATTTTTATCTTACTTTCAATAGGGTACCTTCCAATAATTGATTCCTTACCATTTTAAAATGTTAAAGGATAGATAGAAGAAAGGTTGGTCATTGTCCTCTACTACAGAAATTGTTCACATCCTTTTAGTCTTATAGAAGCGTCTGTGAAACCACTTGGATCTCAAAACCTCTCTCAAAGATAATACATCTACTATTACTTTTCTAAGAAAATTATTCTAACTGCTAGAACCTAATGAATGGAATATATATTTACAGTTCTNAGGTGTTTCCAATATGAGCATTTCAAATATCTGTAGAGTAATTTCCTTCTCACTTCATTAATGTAATTTGAATAGAATATATAGATCATAGAAACATATTGCAGTTTGAGGTTAGACAGCTAAGAAAGTGCTTTTTCTGAAGAAGATTTAAATAACTTGTTATGAGTTTTTTCACAGAAAAATTGGCATTTCATGTTTTGTGTAAAGTTAACCCAGTTTCCAAGAATTTTGAGGAACTTCATCTCATGCTTCACTACACAACTTTATTTCGGTACTATCAACCTAGTACATGATACATAATATTTTCTAGCTTAAGTGATGTGATTTAAGAAAACATATGCAAAATAGTCTTTAAAAATCAATTATACAGGAGTATAATAACAATTATGCAATATTAATAAAAGTCCTAAGAGACAGCTCAGTTAATTTTGCTCCAAATATAGTAAATTTATCCTCATGTATTATACATTGCTTAAATTTGTGTAATATAAATAATACATAGTGGCTAATAATTTATTTAGAAGGAATAAACATAATTTCCTTTTCTTTTGTAGTTTTAAGCCACATTGTTATTCATGTTCTTTAGTTATGCCAATTAGCTATGCTCGCTAAGTGTAATAATATGTGCAAAATACAAAAATTATTTCAAGCAGTCTTTAAGATCTGTCAGACATATTCAGAACCACAAAAGTGTATTTAATAAAAACAATCATGTATTTCTATGTTTTTCAACTCAGAATCTGTGTTCGCCTCTAGTGTTTTTACAGTCCAATTAAAGTAAATATATTCATGCACACACATGCACATACATACATACATAATCAACCAATTAAAAACCTCATCTCAATATGATGAAATGGAGGTAGTTAGGAAAAGAATTTAAACTATCTTTGATAAAGAATTTTGTTTTAAGGTCTTGTCAGAGCAGTGAATAAAGTACTCGTGTACGGGTGAATGTCCTGAAATTTTTTTTGTTCTGGTTTAAATACGAGTGAGTGACTTCTAAAATGGTATGTTATTAAGTTGGGCTTCTGCCTGTGGAGAAAAATAGGGTGTCTAGAAGAGTGTGTACATGTTAAGAATTTTGTACAAAAAGGCCTCAAATATTATACATACATGCATATTTGTTCTACTTTTGCTTTTCTCTAGATTTATTAGAACTCCATGACTATATATAGATTTTGAACTGATTATCATCATAAATTCTATATAGAAAATTAATTTGGATTATTTTATTTATAGGTTAAACTTACAGTAGAAAAATTGAGGTTATAAACAGGTCTTTGAGCAAACAACTGTGATAAGTAATATGAAAAAAACCCGATGTAATGTTCCTTTAATGTTACCAATGAATTTTAGAATTTTACCCTCTTATTTGGTTCAAGTTTTCTGCAGCTTCTTCTGGGGAATTTGTGGTTTGTGGACAAATCTTAATTTTTCTGATAATACCAGATGTATCTTCATCATTTTTTAATACGGCATTCACACTGAGCATGCAGAAAAGTAACAGAAAACGGGGTAAAATAAAAATAAGCATAACATTAAGAAAATATTATCTCCATAAAAGAGTGAATATATTTGGGGACACATAATACCTGCCTTTATGATAAGCTTTCTAATAAAAAAAAAGGAAACTCTATTAGTTATGTAATAGAAATTTCATGAGAAATCCACACCCCATCTTGTCATATTATTCATTAAAAGTGATTGCTAAGCATGTCCTTCAGAAGGATCAAAAAAGCTCCCTACTTGCACATGCAGATTTTTAAGTTTTATACCAAATTATTTCATTTGCTCTACACCAGATGTTGTTTGGCTTGCTATTATTAGACCTAACACTGTCAAGCTTAAATCATTTAAAATCACCAGCTCAACATTCTTTTTAGTAACAGGGGGAAAAAAAGCAAGCACAGATGTTCAATACAGGTCCCATTTGCCCTCAGCCTATTTTTGCCTACAGCCTCCTTTTGCATGTCTTCCTTAAAAAGAGCAAAAATATGGTCAGAACATCAGTCTTCATTGACATCAGCTGTTTTTCAGTTTACCTCATTACAGTAGTAGTTCAAAAGGTGCTCCCTTCTCCAGTTTGCAATGTGACAACTGGACAAGCTGTATTGTGCTCTCCAAATCTAGACCTATAAATCTTACACTTTCAAATTCCAACAAGATTTCCTTCAGCACTCTAAGACAGTTACAGAGTAACTCACAAGACTGAAATGCTAACGCATGCAATATATATGCAGGAAACAACTGGAGTAGCTGGCTCCAGTGTCATGAGTTATGTTTCACAGAACAGCAAGGGAAAAGGACATTGTTGTTAGAGGTAATATGATGTGGCATGGAATAAGAAATGTATTAGAGGATTAAGTCTAATTTTAACTGCTATTTGAAGCCTGGCTGTGACAGCCATCAGTCTTTAAAACCTGAGAAAGATTTTTTAAATTATTTATAATGATAGTGATTTAGTGGTAGATCTATCTGATTGACAACTTTTTATTTAAACTTTTTTCAAAAGTAGAAAAAGTGTCTTTTTTTAAATGGCAGTAATTGTAGAAATAAAGCTGTAGGTTTTCTTCAAAAATGTTAGAAATAGAGCACTTTAAAAAGTAGAATGTGTAAAAGTGAAATTATTCTCATAGTATTTGGGGTAAATTACAAGGCACATTGTGTCTGGAATTCTACATATATGAGAGAAGAAAGATGGTGCAAGGAGACTTGTGTTGTTAAGGTATGCAGAGCGCTTATGCCCATGTTCTGAATATAGGTGAAAGAATGGAAACCAAGAAATTACTGAACATGGGATGAGGTATTTCTGGACAAAACAAATAAGAGTAAGAAGTTCAAAAATCCAGTTTTCAGAATAAGAATAATACCACGAGGGTGAGGCATGTCTGGATTTCTGAGATTACAGTTGATCAAAAGTTACAGATAATTAGAGGAGTTCATTTTGGAATCACACAGCATCCAGGTAAACATATCAGAAATACCATCTATATATGAGTAAGTGACATTATCAGAAATAGCAGATTTGGATACAGAAGGAATAAAACAGTAACTAATAGGAAGAAAGTATTAGGGGTGTTTTGTGTTTTATTATCTGTGAGAAGGTAAGTCCAAGGAAACAGAGAGACAGAGGTAAAAGGGGAAGGAGCATGGGAAAATGGGGATAAGTGGGGCTAAGAGGGACTGTTGGAAGGTAAGCAAGATGGTAGTCAGAGCATTTGAGCATTTGCCTGACCGACCTCTACACCTGATCACTACAAACTTTCCTACCTCTTATTGAGGTCTATTCCTAAAAGCGGTGTGTGTATGTGTACATGTTCACACCACTAGCAGACTATAGACTAGTTAAAGAGAAGAAAAAAGATGATTCTGTCCTGCAGCTCATGTGAATGTTGATTCCGAGTATATGGATGCTCACAAAGGCATCATTCTCTGTCCATATTGGTCTGTGTGGCTGTTGTTGGTCTGTGATGTGTATCTGTATATATTAATTTGTGCTTGGCCTCATTGCTAACCAGACCTAGAGACTAGGGACTACAGTAGCTGTGTGTATGTGATAGAGACTAGGCAAACAATTCCTGGTGTGAGCCCTCCTAAATCTGCAGTAGGTATCAGGAATAAAACATCCTTGAAACCCAAAGGCTCCCAGCTGTGGCTTCCCTCAGAAGCTGGGAGTTGGGGGGATTGTTTATTTGTTTGTTTGTTTGTTAAATTATGAAAATGCCCAGAATAGTGTCTTCTTGTTCATTGGAAACTCAAGCCCAGTGACACCTTAAAAAGAAAATGCCTAATGTCAAGTGGATGTAAGTAGGATTTGTCTTAGTTTTTTCAGTAGCTTCTCCACCTAATCTCATAAGAAATGTTTCTAAGTTTCAAAGACTCAGTCTTCACAAAAAATGAAATTCTTTATATTTCTTTTTTAAGGCATCTCCCAACATGTAAAAGTTGATAGACTGCTCAATCTATCCTACCACATTAATCAAATGATCAGTTTTAAGGAAATTAGGTTTTCATGTGAGAAATCCTCAATTATTTCACTTTTCCTGTCAAACAAAGTACAAAAATATTGTGTTGGAGTCATATTTACAGGTTTTAAATATAGATGTTTCTTCTCAATAGCTAAGCAATGCCTACCTTTTGTGCTCTATTGGAAATCTGGTGTGTGAGTAGCATAAAAACAAAATGGAAAAATCAAAATCTTTTAGAAAAGACAAGTGAATACAATTATAAATAATATTTTCTTTAAATAATGTATTTTAAAGTTCCTTCCAATATCCCTGAATTGCAGGGAAAGGCCCTTAGCTGCAGAAGTCCTTATAAAGTCTGTTGAATGGGCCAGGCTCACCCAGTACAGCTAGAAGTAGATGCACAATACAATGTTTCATTGATGTGGCGAAAGTTTCAGGGTTATACTTTTTTAATATTTCATATACATGTATTTCTGCCTTCTCCATTTGCAAAAGGGTTTGTACACATTCTGCTTATTTAGAACATACTCTACAGCACTAAGCACAAGAACATGTATTTTGCAAGTTGCCAGAGGAACTAAATTGAGCTGGTATATGATTACTTATGTAGATGCTTGGCTGTCTTTTGGAATCAGTATTCGCAATAACATAAGAATAGGAACTGCAAAAATTAGTACTTTGGATTTTATTTTAATCTTTTTTTCAATTTTTAAGATTGGATTAGAATCTAATTAGATGAGGGCCTTATTTTCATGGAATTCTCAAACAGCTTTGAATTTTTTATTTAGTCCATATGGATCTAAAGTACCTGCTAGAATTGGTAGAGAGAAGTCAAAATACATATTCTTGTTATATATATAATAAGAGAACAGACTTAATATGAACAGTAGGTAACAACGAAGACGAGTCTGTGTCATATTTCTCTCATGACACAAATAAGCAATGTCTTGCTGGAGAGGGCAAGGTATAATATTTGGATTTGTTTTGGCAAACACAGTTGCATTTGGGCATTTCACATCCTGGATAAATGCTATGACATTAACACAGAACAGCTTTGAATATGGTCACCACATTTCATTAATGGAATACCTCATGTATTTAATACACAGAAATAGTTTGTGTTTGTACATTCCATCTGGAAATAACATCTATTTGAACCAAGAAAGGAAGACACTTTGGTCATAAAGAAAAGATGCTTAATTCTCTTGATGGATCATCCTATTCCCTGTGTCCATTGATTTATTTATGTATTTCAGAATGCTAGGTCTGTGATTCCTATATTTTATATATGGAAACTAAGGGTATTCATTAAAGAAGAGGTTTTTAAAGAAGCAAAGTATAAAGGTGGATCTCAAATACTTGACTTAGCATTCCAGCATAGACATAGGCTGTTGATCAAGAGTGTTTAAACTGAAGTGCCTAAAATCCACAAACTATATATAGATACATAAAATACCTTTTGTGAAAAGTCTAGAAGAATATCAATATGACAGGAAGAAAAGGGAAGATAAACACATTAGGAAGAAGTTTCAAAATCTACCTCTTGCTAGCTGTCAATTACAACCATCACAAATTCTGCGACAGAATGCTCTGCAATAGCAGATTTTTTCAGGGTTCAATTTTCTCTTAAAAAACTCTAATCCACTCAGACATCTACATTACAGACCATAGTCTAAATAAAAGAATTATGAGGATGAAAGAGAAAACTTTTGGGAAAGATGAAATAAATAGTGGGTTTCTCAGAGGTTATGATTGACATAAGTCTTCTTTAACATGTTGCCACTCAACAGTTTTAGCTGTAACTAGAACTCTTTTTCTTCTCAGTGTACCCTTTGGTATCTTTGTGTCTCAATTCCAGTTACATGTGACAGTATCTTTTGCTCCCTCTCTCTTTGTCATCTTTCTCATGTACATCAGTGCACAAAGAAGCTTCAAAAATAGCCATCCTCCCCAGTGTGTACAAAGGAGATGGAGGGAGATTACTGTGAACTCAGTAAGGCTTCTTCGTTTAAGAGACCCAGAGGAGAAGGAACTAGGAGGGGAAGCAGGACATGTCTGACATAGGGAGTCTCTCTTTTACTTCCCTAGCATATTGAAAAATTGACAAAAATACCAAAAAAACGTAGCACTGCCAGGGTCCCTTAATGGAGTGAAGATTTAGAAACTCTGAGTCTGAAGCTGATATTTTAGTCATGTTAATCAGAAACAAAGTACTGTGTTATTGTATTTATAAAATCAGGATAAATTGAAATGCTATGTCTTTCATGGTGCCTTGAAATGAAATGTCCTTGCTTGGGAAACAGAGATGATGATGCCCATAAAAGAAA
Organism: Picathartes gymnocephalus; assembly: GCA_013390045.1. Taxonomy (NCBI): domain Eukaryota; kingdom Metazoa; phylum Chordata; class Aves; order Passeriformes; family Picathartidae; genus Picathartes; species Picathartes gymnocephalus. The sequence goes on along the minus strand of WEKY01052251.1, from coordinate 31,225 downwards.
TAATGGTTTTGGGGGAGATGTAACCTAAGTGTGGCACATAGCAAAAAAAAAGAAAATGAATTGCAGAAAGCCTTTGGTCAGATGTGTGGGTGTACAGCATAAGTTGTCTGTTTCTTCAGCAATCATTGAGAATTTTAGAAGTAGTCAGTCAAGTAAACTACCTAGAGGCAACTCTAGTGTCTCATAAATCCTAAAGAATCTGAAAGACCATTATTATTTCTAAGGTGCTTCAGACTCTTGGGATTTTTTGTAGAGAAGCTGAAACATTTTGAGCCTCTATTGTTGCCTGTATCTTTCGTGTTTTCAAAAGATAGATATTATTTTACAGTATCCTTTTTTTCCTTTTCCTTTTTTTTCTTTTTTTTTTTTAATTTTCCTTTTTTTTTCTTTTTCTGTGGAAGGTAAAAGCCTGGTGTTGGTGGTCTGGCTTAATATAACTATTTATTGTAAAAAAGCCTTTCTGTATGACCACATTATGCACTTTGACTAATTGCATCTCAATTTCCTACTGATAAAATGAGCAAAATAACTCATGGGTTTTCTTTCCCTCTCTCTTTTTTCTATTCAGAATAAAACTTTTTACATACTTATATTTTATACTTACCTTAACAACAAATTGAAATGTTAGTTTCAATTTTCATTTTTATAATTAAAACAGTAAAAATAATAGTTTTTATATTTGTTTCAGAGAATTCAGCTGGTATGCAGCTATTTTTTCTACTTCTGCAGATCTCATTTCAATGCAAAACTTTATGTTTGTTTGCCTGATCCTGTTGAAAAGTTTTATTTTTGCAATTACACAACTTTTCAGATAAAATTACCAGGCAAGAAATGCCTCTTTCATCTTGGGAGACCTTTTATGACAAACCTCAGGAGAAAGCTCATAACTACAAGTACTGCATTCATCTAAAGGGTAGAAGGAGGACAGACAATTGAAGGTGAAGTCACTGAAATTTTTAGCACAAACATGAATTAAATATTACAAGGACAAGAAATGTTAGAAGAGACTCGTGAAGAAAAAGAACCTAATTTTGCTTCTTCATTAAATTGCAAGGATAAAAACTTCAAAGATTTCATGTTGGGTTTTGTAGCTAGATACACTATCTTAAATTCTGCATCTGTATTTAAAACCTGACTTTTTTTTCCTGTGTACATTATATGCTTTTGCTCTTTTCAGTGTTATTTTCTAGAGATGTAGACTTGCTGCCCAAAATTTTCAGTCTACTCTAGCTCATTATAACCACGGGACCACATTGCTGAATTACCTTATTTGAAGCTGGGCCAAGCTGATATAAAAGATTTGCAAAATCAATTAAAACTTTTATCAAACACTTGATATTTTTTCTCCTGTTATTCTTCCGTATATCCCCACACATAACATATCTTTGTAGGCAAGTAAGGCAGTAAGCCATACAGGTAATTTATCTCATTTACTCCCCCATGTCTAATACTACCAGAGACAGTTTATGCTGGGTTAAATTACTCCTTATCATCTCTGACTGCTTCACTTTCTTGCATTGCTATAATTATGGAATATTCCAGCATTTGTTCATTGAAAGGATCAACATTTGGAGGCAAATCCTTTTCCTTTCTGTTATAACTGAAGGGTATACACATTACACATTAAGTCTGTTGAAGATATCTCCAAATTAATCACTTTTGCTGTCATGTCAGAATCATCTAATAGAGATAAGGGCATGGTGAGAACTAAAACTACTTCCCCAGATTGTTCAAAGATATGTTCAGTTAAAATTAATTTCCTGTGATGTATACCAGTTTGTTATAACCCTCTTTCCTCCATATCAAGTCTCTACTAAATCAGTGACCATCCTTGGTGGGTTAAATTATCTTGTGAACTATATAACCTCAGCCTTATCATTTTTCCATATAAGTTGTTCTTATTAGAAGCAGTTATTGAGACCTGCTTCAGTGACATCCTTTCTCACTTTTCCTCCAGTTTTCATAGAATCATAGAATATTCTGAGCTGGAAGGGACCCACTAGGGTCAGCAAATTCCAACTCCTGGTCCTGAACAGGACAGCCCCAAGAATCACACTTGCGTGCCTGGGATTGTTTTCCAAATGCTTCATGAGCTCTGCCAGGTTTCCTGCCATGACCACTTCCCTGGAGAGCCTGTTCCAGTGCCCAGCCTCCCTCTGGGTGAAGAACCTTTCTCTGTTACCCAGTTTAAATCTCCTCCGACACAGCTTCATACCATTCCGTCGAGTCCTGTCACTGGTCACCAAAGAGATCAGTGCCTGCCTCTCCACTTGCCCTTGTGAGAAAATTGAAGCCTGCAATGAGGCCTTGCCTCAGCCTCCTCTTCTCCAGGATGAACAGACCAAGTGTACTCAGCCACTCCTCATATGGCTTCCCGTCCAGATTCTTCACCATCTTCACAGCCCTCTTTTAGATACTTTCTAATAGTTTTATGTCTTTTTTATAATGCATTGCCCTAAACTGCACACAATATTCAATGTGAGGTTGCACCAGTGCAGAGCAATGTAGAACAATCACCTTCCTTGACCAGCTGCAATTCATTCATTAATCATTTTATTTAGACATAGACCTGCAAGGCAGCATGCTGAAGTGATATCTCTTCAAGGAAGGATGTCCTGTTGCAGCAGTGACCTCCTGCAATAAAATAGTGGCTTGATATGATAGACTGCACAGGAAGGCATTTGTTATTATGCATACAGTATTCAGAACTGTAGGATTTGGGAAACTCAAAGTGGTACCTGTGGAGTATTATTCATAGATTATACTATTGAATATAATAAGTTGAGAATTTAATTAAATAAAGAATTAGATTAAGCCTAAATCTAGAAAGTCTTCAGGCTGAGTGTACTGGCAAAAAAATTATACACATCTCTACTTTCAGCTTACCTGGACCCAAGCCTGGGAGCAAATTAACAGTTGCAGACACTTTTCAGACTGGAATTCTCTAAGAGGAAACAGGGTGTTGACAGTGTAGAAAAATGACTGTGTAGAAAAATATAACCTGATGGTCACAAAAGAAGTCCAATATGAAGAAAATAGAACATACTTTGCTTGATAGACCATACAGTGATGAAGTCTCAGAAAAATCATCCAACTCATCCCTATTTTCTAAGGAGAGAGAAAGGAAAGATGTAGATCTGCTTATATCTTAACACCAAGATACCTGGGGAGCACTAAAAGTGTCCTTTTAGCTATTGCCACATGTACAAACAGACCCTACTCAGGCACTATTGTCATAGCTTTTCAGAGTCTTAGCAACAACTGTAGTTACTAACTGTGGAAAATATAAAATAATTTTTCAGTAAAACAAATAAAGCAAACATGGAAAAATAATGTAGATGACACCCTGGAAATATAAACCACATACTCTGTATATTTAGATTTTGTTCTATAAGTGGATTACTATATGACTGTTTAATATTTTTTTAAAATAATACAATCATTTTTCTAAATAATATATCATAGTTGAGGACACACATTTCACACTATGTTATGGTGCATTTATAGTGAAGCATTATTAACCACATTTTTTGCATTATGCCATTACTTTGTGTTACGTGACTGACGAGACTTAGATTTTTCTTACATCTTCCTGATTTCAAATGCATAGATGTTCTGCAGTCATTATACTCTTTCAGATTCTTTTGTGTATGTTTCCCACTGTGCCACATGAGTTTCACACACCATTACTCAATTAAAAGCTGGCATAAAAAAAATTATTATATTTAGCGCTGTATCACTAAAATGGAGCTGTGGAACCCATGCATTAATGTCTGTGAATTTCATGAACACAATGGATGTTTTCTTCTTTAGTCAAAGGTTGTTTCTAAAAAATTCAGAAAACCAGTGAACCCAGTTAATTATATGAACCAACAGTATATAGTTTAACCAAAGAATGTAGAGATGTTTGTTGTCTCTATAAACTGAGTCTGACAAAAAGTTTCCTGAGATAAAAAAAAAAGTGAGCAAAGGAAACCGTTTTTCTGAAAGAAGTCAGCCACAGAGAAATCCAGGAAATGTAGCAGCAAAATCACTTTATTACAGCAGATTGGTGGTCTAAAGATCATATAGGAGTTATCCCCCATTCTCTGCAGTGCTGTCACAAACGTCAAGGACATGAGAAAAATGAGGATGTGAATACTTTATCCTACTGTTAAAAGCAAAGAATTCGGATGAGGAGTTTCTCCCATGTTAGCCACTGTGCATTTTCATATTCATAGATGACATTTAAATCAACACAAATTAGGAAAACTTTGACTGAAAAAAGCCCTATGAAAGTAAACTTTTAATTTTTTTCATGAGAATAAGTTAATTTTCTATTACCCTCATTCAAGCGTAATTACTATATGTCTGAAAGAAACATCATTGAGTTTTTAGTGACATATACATACAAGAAACTAACAGTAAGAGATAGTTGGGTTGCCCTGTAAAAAGCAATTGCTATCAAATAAAGGATATCTCTTCTAAAAAGAAAAATATTCAATTGTTCTTTCCAGCTTCTTTGGTTTAAAATAAGCAATAATGCTTTGTATGTTGTAAAACTACAAATCAAAGTACACCAGCAGGGGAGTGAAATTTGGAGGCGTAAACATGGGAAGAAAGATAAGATTACAGCTGAGATTTCAAGTTAAATTAAAAGGAGAAGTAGAGGTATGTTGTTTCAGATGCCAAAAAAAGCAGAAGAGAAGGTTTTTGCACCAGATTGTGCAGAAAGTGAGGGAGGCCAAAACTGGATGTGTAGGGGATAAAAGATTGAGGAGAAGTTAAGTATTTTAGAACATTTGAAAGCTAGCAAGTGTCAGTAAGATCGCAAGTTTTTGTATGAATGTTTTTCTTCAAAAATCCCATTTTAAAGACTTAAAAAATAAAATAATGAAAAATATTTTTAAAAAGCTGAGAAAATACCCAAAACACACACATCAGTTGAAAAAAAAAGAAAAAGCAACAAACCAAATAGTAGCACGATATACCTGTATGTTATTTTTCCAATTTAAATGTGTAATTATTCCTTTAGGGCCATAAAATTGTTAGCTGGCAAAATATGCCAAAGTACATAGAAAAATCAACATATCATGTGAACAGAAATTCATATTGGATAGATAAAAAAGTCATATCTCTTAACAAAGACGAATGTGCAAAACATATATTCTGCATAAGTAGTCCTCTCCCTTGGTATATTATCTTTCCCTTTAGATAATTTCCCATTGGCCTTTTCCTGGCAGAACTCTGGTCTGGCATCCAGCATTTATTTCCAAAATATTTTTGATTTATGTGGTTATTCTCTTAAACATGGCTAACAAGGCAGGAAGTTGACTTTTACACTACCTCAGCAGCGCTGTCTCTTCTCTCTCTAGGATCAGTGCTGATTTAGCTGTCTATAGCTGGATCAGTTACTGCCAGTAAAATTAAGTTCCTGAGTATCATGCTAACTATTGTAAAATATGGTAATTTCTTTCCCCAGTGCTTTTTTTTCTTCTAAAGCGATGCCATTAGCAGTGTCACTTGTGAGTGTAAAATGGTGTGTTAATGGTTTATATATGAATATTCAAGGAGCCCTGAAGTAACAGTGAATCATGAGACTAACAGAAGTGTTTAGGATGTCTGTTATGGAAGCAGATACCTACTTGGCTCCCAGCTCTTACCTGGGTTCAGAAAGAAAACATGTACACCAAAAAACTTTAAATCCTTTTCCCTGGATTTCTCCCCCTTCTCCTCCCCTTCTCCTCCCCAGTTTTAGTATTTCCTAGGCTCCTTATCATAGTCAATATACCAATTTTATTTTCCAATTGGGTGCCATTTTATTAGGAAAGATAACATTAATACTTCAGACTTAATTTGCCTATGCAGTCTGAAAAAAATACGGTTTCTAAACAAAAGTTCATTTTTAAGGACATTTTAGTACGAATAGAGAATGGTAGTTGACTTCATTACATTAAAAAGGATCAGTTCACCCCAAAAGAGAAGAAATCAAGTAGAAAAATAGAAGAAGGTGGCATATGTATAGAAATAAGTCTATGTCTTTCCTGTTAATTGATGTCTAATTATAGGAACTTAATAAGAGAAACCAAAACAGTACTTTAATTTGTATGAGGAAGAGCTTTCACATTTGTTGGTGGGGTTTTTTGTCCTCAAGGGAAAACCTGAGAAGCGATGACAGATTTTAGACTGAAGAACAGCAAGTGCAACTTGCATTTGTGGGCTCATTATTAGGCATATTTTGTTAAGAGGTGAGGAGAGAAATTAAACAAACTCATAACCCTGTTACAAGAATCTTCTTTGATGTAACCAGTTGAATTTATTTTCTAGTACTGATAACAACACATCATCTTTACCATTGCATCTTGTAGTTTTTGCTCAAATTTTGCTCTTAACATTATTGATAAGCATGGATTTATAGGAACAATTCTTTTAGCCAATCCATGATACTCAACAACTATTCTTAAGGACACTGCGAGGGGATGTAAACTAGATGAGAAATTGACAGCACTGTGAGTCTTGGAAGGGGTCAAGAGAGGCTTGAAGTCTGTCTGGTAGCAATCTGTGAAATTTGTCAAATGAAAAATCTGTAAAACTTAAACGTTGCATAACAAAAGGAAAGCATTATAGTTAAATCTAAAGAATTTGTGAAACATTTGAAGAGAGCATGTACAAAATTACTGTCAATAAAATGGCCCTGTAAAAGTCTAAAAGTCCTAATAAAGGAGTAAAAATAACAATGAATTTAAAAAAGTATCTCAGAAATCTACAGGACATGCACAGTTCTTCTGTAAATATGTTATTAGCACTTCCATAATGGCTTAGCACCTCAAATCAGTGAATGGCACTGTCTGTAGTAAATCATATTTATCTGTGCCCTAGATAGCACAATTATATTTTCTTTCAAATTACTTTTCTTTTTACATGATAACATTGCTGAGCTGCTTGGTTTAGTAATATTTGCCCAAAAAATTAAAATGCTTAGAATTTTAACAATGAAACAGTGATAAAAATACTGATCCAACTACTGTACTTGCTTCTGGTAGAATGATGTCTCTGTGTCTTACAGATGTTAATAGAATTAGCATTGAAAACTCCAATAGTCACAACAGATTTTCTCACATTAACCCATTTCTTCTCTCTGTAAAATAATCTCATAATAATATTGGGTTTGCTTCTATTGGCCTCTGATCTCCAATGTTCAATGATGAATGTGCAGGAACTTTGATTTTTACCATGGGAAATCCAAGTTATTCTGTGACTGCTGAAGCATCAAGAAACAAAGCTATTTCTTACTCGTGTTGCAAGTGGCTTAAAAGGAAATCTTATATCTAAAGACTTAATTAAAAAACTATTTGTCTAGTATTTGCTACACAATCCAACAGTATATGCATGAATGCCTCACAGAGTAAGGGAATGTGTAACTGTTTAAGAGAAATAACGAACTGAATCAATGTCCAGAAGGTAAAGAGGAGCTGATATTCATAATTAACATATTAAATTATAAATTCTTACAAATTCCATAGGAAATATAACACTTTGTGCTAAGAACTGAAGGACAGATTCACTGAAATGAAGGAAGACTCACTCAGGGTCAGCAAATGCCAGATATACAAAGAAAATAAATTGAAAATACATCTATACAAATACTTGATTTCTAAATAGAATTCTTTTTTGTAGAGAAGGCATTGCAATGTCTTCCTTGTGCTTTCAGCAGGTGTCTTGCATACAAGAGGTGGGTTGAAATAGGTGGATTTAAAATTACTAAAAATCTAGTTCCAACATGGAAAAATGTCCTCATGGTTGAAACTGTTTGAACAAACACCAGTCTGGATGGCAGATTATACAAAAAAGATGGCTCACCCTTTTTCCAAACTGGAGAAGAGAAATAGGTGTTGTATTGGTCTAGAGAAAGCAGCAAAATACCCAAATTAACTTTCTGAGTCAGGTAATACCACATTTAAAATATTTTAAGTATCTGTGCTTATTAAAATACGCAAGGCTTTTAAGACCTTGTTGGTGTGGTTGGAACAGTTTCCTCCAGCCTCAACGTATTGTAAGATATTTTTAAAAATAAATGAACCTCTCTGTCTTTAATGCCTTAGGCATAAAACTTAAGTTTGGAAAGATCTCCAAGTGATCATCCAGTTCAGCTCCCTGAACTAATCAAGATCAAATTTTTATATTAATTCCTTGACTAAAAATTTATATTCTTTTGTATCTCATTTCCTTACAACAACAACAACAGCAACAAAGTAAGAAGAAGAATAATACCCACTCAACTGATTGTTAATTAATAAGAACATAAGAATGGCCAGAACGGGTTACACTGAAGGCACACCTAGCCCCAAACAGTAATTCAATCAGAATCAATAAGTGTGTGTTTAATTAAAAGGAGATGTTCAAGGCCAGGCTGGACAGAGCTCTGAGCAACTTGGTCCAGTGGAAGGTGTCCCTGCCTGTGGCAATGCGGTTGGAACTAGATGACCTTTAAGGTCCTTTCCAACCCAAATAATTCTGTGATTCTATGAAAAAGTAAGAATGTGGAAAATATACATGATCTACTTTAACTTTTTCCCAAAGTCCTACTAGCTTAAGTTCAGGAATTTCCATGTACATATAATAAATAAATATATCTGCAACATCCTCCAGGTACAAATTCTTGTCTTTTATTAAAAAAAGTGAGTGGTTTTTTGAACCTAACTTATATCAGTTTCATTTTTTATCCTTTAGTTCTTGTACATGAAGAGACAGTAAACTATCTTTCCCTATAGATTTTCTGCCAACGCATTCGTGATTTGCAAATTTTCAGCTTATTGTCCTTGTTTTTCTCTTTACAGCTCATGGGTCCCAGCTTATCTATCATTCCCAGTATCGAAGACATTCCATAACTTTGATCATCATATTTTGTAAATGTTTGTGAAGCACTCAGTACTGCAGGGTTGATGACTATTTAAAAAAAAAAAAAAGATATGAAGAAATAAATAATTCTGTCTTCAGGGCAGGATTTGAATAATCTTCAGTGAATAAGTCTGGGTACAGACTATTAAACAAGATGAAGGTTAAAAGAGGGAAAACTGCTCATTAACAAGAACTATGGGCTTGTAGACTGAATGAGGCAGGGATTTGGAGGATAGAAAAGTATATCCTCATGTCATAGACCTAAAAAATGTAATATGGCATTGACAAAGAAGGATGCAGACAATCTTCGTTCTGGTATTTGTACGCTTCTGTGTGTTTGCCATTATGAGAAAAATAATAGTCTGTAAACCTTTTTCTTTTCACTGTATGTAAAATATTAAGAGAGAATAGAATGTTGCAACTTTGACATAAACAGAAAGAAATGCTGATGAGCAGTGAATTTCACCTGATGGTACTGCAGAAAAATTGCCCTTTACAGCAGCCCTCCAGAGAGTGATATTTATTTATTGCAGATTATGTTATTATTTAGAGGATGCCAAGAAGAGACTTTTTTCACATTGACAATTCTCCTTTTCTTCCTGTTTCTCACCCCATTACTTATGCATTTCACTGTAAGAGGAACAGATAGGAGAGACAGGAGAAAAGGATGAGGATATGTCTGCTTTTGGATGGAGAAGTGCCATCAGAGGTAAAGAAGCGCCAGAGGTATGTATTAAAAGCTGTTTTCACTCCTCAAATGTAGGCACAGAGGGTATGAGAATGTCTTCTGAAAGAAAAGTATGTTCTTAGGACCATTTAAGAGGTGAATAGGAAAATAAAGCAGTAACTGAAGGACAGGTATGTCTGCAGTTCCTAAGTTTCATAATACCAGGATTTCCAGGTAGATTTTCAAAACTGGGTGTCATGATTTAATTTTTACTTACACATAAAATTTTTCCAGATTTTACAGACATGTATTGACATTTTGATAATGAAATAGTATATAAATTATACACACAGATTATATTTTAAAGGCTTCTAGAAGAGATTAATAATAGCGATCCACTGTACCTGCAAATCACTTCAAAAAAGACTAAATCATATACTTCTTCCTTATTGAAAACATCAGATTTCTTCAAAGGCTTTTTGGGGGGGATTTTTTTTGTTTGTTTATTTGTTTGTTTAGTTGGATTTTTCCTTTTTTTTGTTTTGGGTTTTTTATTTGGTTGGTTGGTTTTTTGTGGGGGGGGGTTGTTTGTTTGTTTGTGTTTTTTTAATAAACAAAAATAACTTGTCTACAAATGTAGTTTTGTCTCATTTATATTTGCCAGTATTAAAATGGAATTTTTCAAATATTTCATTTCTCTGCATTTTTTACTGTGGCAGTTTTGCTCCTTTGTGCCTCTGTCCTTGAAGGAATGATGTTTTTCTCCAGAAGCTGCAGATCTGAACCCTCAACTTTGTGGTTATTTTGTAATTAAAATAAACAAGTATCTTTTTTCTTGGTTGATTGGTTGGGTTCTTTTGCTTCAGAAAAGAGATTGGAGACTTTTAGGGTATTATGGAATTTTTTGAGCAATTTTATCTCATATGAATGATGAGGAATCCCAGAAGGATTTCACAAAACGTGAGTAAACAAAAAGTGGCAAGGAAGCTTTATCATGGGTAAATAGAAAGTAACATATTAAGGATAGTATATCTCAAGAATGATATCCTGAAGACAATTTTTAGATTCCACTGAAATCATCTATAAAATGTGCAATAACAACTCAAAACTACAAAATTGCTAGGCAAGATGAGGAGGGTATTGCATTCAATTAAGCACTTCTCCATTTCTGTGAACAGCATTATTTCTTCAATATGGAAAAAATAGGATTGTTTTCCATCAAATCTCCTGTATTCGAACTTTGTTATCTTACTGACCTTTATGGCTGTGAAGGCAGACAATACCACTGGGTTTAAAAATGGATGAGATTCATGGACAATAAGGCCATGAAAGGGAAGTGGTTATCTTCCATCTGCTCTATCCAGTGATGGCAGATGCCAGGAAATGAACAATCACAGAATCATAGAATGACTTGTGTTGGAAGGAGCTTTAGAGACCATCAAGTTCCAAACCCCCTGCCATAGACAGGTGCACCTTTTGCTAGACCAGGTTCTCAGAGCCCCATCCAACCTGGCCTTGAACACTTCCAGGGATGGGGCTTTCAAAACATACCTGGGCAACCAGTTCTTGTGCCTCATCACTCTCACAGTGAAGAACATCTTCCTTATATCTAATCTAAACTTACTCTCTTTCAGTTTGAAACCATTCCCCCTGTCCTGTCACTAAAGATTTTGTAAGCAGTCTCTCTCCATCATTCTTCTAGACACATTTTGGGTACTGGAAGGGCGAAATTAGGGCATCCCAAGGCCTTCTATTTTCCAGGCTGAGCCACTCCAGCTCTCTCAGCCTTTCCTCCTAGAAGAGGTGCTCCATCCCTCTAATTAACTTGGTGAGCCCCCTTGGATTCTCTCTGACAGGTCCGTGTCCCTCCTGTGCTGGGCACTGGAGTAACTGGATGCAGTTACTCCAGGCAGAGTCTCACAAGAGCCGAGCAGAGGGGCAGAATCCCCTCCCTGTGGGCCCTGCTGCCCATGCTGCCTTTAAGGCAGCCCAGGACACAATTGTCTTTCTGGGCTGCAGGCACACATTGCCAGCTCGTCTCCAGCCTCTCATCCACCAGCACTCCCAAGCTCTCCTTGGTAGGGCTGCTCCTGAGCTGTCCATCCTGGACTGACACTGAGAGCTGCCTTGACCCAGGTGCAGCACCTTGCATTTGGTCCTGTTAAACCTCATGAGATTCCCACGGCCCCACTTCTCAAGCTTGTCCCAGTCCCTCTGGAAGTCAACCTGTCCTTCAGATGTGGCAACTGCACTAGCCAGCTTGGTCCTAAGTTTGCTAATCCTTTAGGATCAAGGGAGAGTTTTGATTAAATGCTTTTAAAATCTGATTAAACCATCTCCAAAGTTCTATGAACGTAATTTAATCTAAAGTATTAGTATGGGTGGGATAATGTAAAATTATAAGTAGTGAAGTACAATGAGGCAAAACAGAGTCCCAAAACTGCGATCAGACAAAGCTCTACTTTCTGATGCTTTAGGCAAACACTATTTTTTTCTGGAAGTCTCATTGCTTAAATTATTTTGAAGCAGGCATCTGGTAAAGACAGAGCATGCTGTACTCTACTACTAACCAAATATTTACCACATGATATGTAAATATTATACCAGTGTGTCAATAAGTAATAGGAAATACTACTAAAGGACAAACACATAAAGTCTGCATCATCAATAATACAGTGAATAACAACAGAAAATGACAATTTTTTCTTATCTGAAAATAATTATTAAAAACCTCCATCTTTCTGAGTTTCATATTGACAGAAAAAGCTACCTTCACAACCATCCATGAAAACCCAAATGTCATCTGTAGACTGAGTACCTGAAAGTACCCTGTGACTGAGGAGGATTTTGGGAAGTAAGCAGAAGCTACAGCATAATTTAAATTTGGCTGTCTTATCTGAAATCCTATGTAGTCTTGATTCAAAGTCTTCCTAGAAACCTAGATTTTCCTAACTACATTTCTAACACCTCAATTCACTGACTGTTTTAAAACCGAAATAATTTTTTAAATTTATTTTCTTCCAGTCTGAAAATTAGTCTGTAATAACTGTCAGATGTGAGACCAAAAGGGCAAAGTAAAAATAGCAGCAACAATGCCAATCAAATATAGATTATTTGAAAATTATTTCTTTACCTTTTTAAAAATTATTTCTTTACCTTTTTTCAAAAACTAGAGATACAGACAAAATGATATATTTTGTACAGGTTTTTTCATTAAATGCAGTTTTAAAACTCTTTTCTATCATCCTTTATAAGCTCATTTTTTTGGCTACTATTCAACCATATTTTCTATCAAATCAATATTTTTCATAGATCTGACTTGTCCTTATTGAATGTATGAAAGAAGTGCCTGAATGCTATTCTTCTACAATGGTTGCTGATTTATAAGGTATTCTTGATCAGTGATGATAAGAGATGGCATGTTTGAAAGTGAACAAGAACCTGTCCATCCACCTGGAACAGAGACAAAAGAAGTCTCTAGGACACAGTATCAAAATTATTGAGAATATTGTCAGCATTCATTTCAGTTGAATGTAAAAGGCTGAAATTTGTGTGCCAGGGAGATGTTAACCAGATCTTCAAACAAAATACATTGCCTTACACAGAGATGAGTTAGGTTTTGTCGGAGTAATTTTATACCACAAATTTATAACCAATTTGTAACACAACGTGTAGACAGTGAGATTGGAAAATATTGCCCTCGGTAGGACTATGAGAATACTTTATCACTCCTTATGCTGTCCTGCATTCAACATGTAGCTATTGTATGCATTACAGAAACCAAGGTATGGTCTCCACAAAATTGCTACTAAGGGAAATACATTCTACCATGAAAAGATCACATTTTTTAAAATTAAAAAATGGGAGAAAAAAGTAATAGAATATTCATTGTACTTTTATTGCTGTTCTGATTTTAAATCCTTAAGCATTAATCAGAATGTTTAAAGCCCCTGCTGTTTCTCTTTATTCAGTTTGACAGCCGCCCTTATGCATCTGCTCACAATGGTAAATGCACAAATAACAGATCAACTTCTTTTTTTCAATTATCAAGGTCATTGTTTGAAAATGTGAAATAATTTTTTTTTATTTTAAAATTGAAAGACTGATGTAGTGTTTCAAGGGGAAGTATAAATCCTATCTGGGCCTTAAGGAAAGCATCTAGCAATCTGTGGAAGGGTGAACATTTGCTTTATCAATTCCAGCCACTTCCCTGTTCTTTACATCCATGTTTTTGGTGGAGAGAATGGATGCCAAGAATCCTATAGAAAACATTTCTGTACTGTTCGCAGTATTCCCTGTGTTTATCAGAAGATCACAAGGCAGTACTACCAACCATAGCAGTTATAATGATCTTTGATATTTCCCCTCTTTCCTAGCTAGTTCACAGTCCAGAGACTATATATATTTGCAGGAAAATTATGCTACTTTGAAATATGCTAATATAAATATTTTGAACATATATATGTTTTGCCTGCTTTAATCCTATTAAAGGAAAAATAAACTGGTTTCTAAAAGTGGAAGTGGATTTTCAAGTATGTAAAAATAATTTCAAATATATATTTATTATACAGGTATCAACAAAGAGAGAGAGAGGAAAAATTCTTCTAAATGTTATTGGGAAATGAAATAGACACTTTCCTTTGTATCACTGGTTTAAAATCTGGATATCTAGCAAGCGTCCAAGGCTGCTAATCTTTGTTTAGCAGCCCCTCCTACTGTTACAGGTTGAACCTATATCACTCTAACTATTCATTTTAGTGGCCTTTGTAATGTTCCCTTATTCTAATACCAAAGCAAATACTATAAGAAATGAAATTGTATTATAATCTTATTTGCGTGTAATCTGAATCTTTTAATCCTTTTAAGTGACAGAATGGGAACATACAATATACAAGGTGTTCTTTCCTTGAGAGAGCAGAAACATTTGCAGCTGCAAAAGAGCTTGCATTTTGATAGCAGCACAATAAAGGGAAATTTTAATTACTTTAAGAGGAAGAGGCAACCGTTCTTCTGTGATCACAAAGAAAAAAAAGTCAAAATATAACACATGGAGCTTGTGACTTAGTGTAAAACAAAAAGAAAAATATAAAGAAGAAGAGGCCAAAGATCTTTTACCATTTTGTATCTTGTACTTTTCATGTTTTTACCACTGGGTACCTGCCTGATATGAAAGTTGAATCAAGTGGCAGAACTACTTAGAGATTTTACTCTGTGCATATACAGTGTCACTAAGATCAATATACAAATCACATCCTTAAAGTTCAAATGATGATAACAAGTCTCAGAAACTGGGAAAATAAAATTCTTTTACACTGGATTTGCACTGACAATCATATTTGTATATCTCATGTTTAAAAGTGAATTTTTAAGAGGAATCCTTATTGCACATATTTGGCATTTCTTTGTCACCTACCCTTTATTTATGCAAACAACCTGGCTGACTGAAAAGAATTATGATGTTATGAACACAAAAGACATCTTAAGCAATTTCTAAAACTTTTTTTTGCTTTTTTTTTTTTTTGGTGTCAAACACAGTGATCAGAAAGGTTTAAATATCTAAGTTCTGTTTATTGAAACAATTCATGTAAGTCATTTTGGGAATGTCTAAGTGAAAGTTTGAAGTGTCCTGGACAAATGATGAAGCAGGTTTTGACAGCAAGTGTTCCTGATGGAAGTGAAGACTCTCCTCTTCTATACATGGGAGGCAGTTCTGCAGGAGCTATCGACTGTGACAAAGTACTTTGGTGTAGATCACTGCTTCCAGTTAAATATGGCCTAACCATTACAGGTACTTTGGTTAAAGACATGTTTAAAACATGAACATTTTCCTTAACCTTCTTTGTTTCTAAGCAAAACATGATGACATTTAAAAATATTTTAAAAGATACAACTCTGTCAAAATAGGCTGTGAATTCCCATTTTTGTTTTTGAAAAGTTCATGGTTACTTATTTGGTAAGTAAGTAGGTCATGGCTTCCTATTATGTCTCACACATTTCATAAAGGGGAAACATATGGCACTATGAACAACCAACCATTCATTGAATTCAGATTTTAAAGTCTGAATTGTAGTTCTCATCTTATCATCAAGGTCCACAGCCAAAAATCTAGTTAGTAACAGGCTGTGTAGTACCTTAGCAGTCACGCTATATAGTAATTGAATTAGTGGTGTATAAATGTTTTCATGAGTTTTCAAATTAAGTTAGACTTTATTACTTTCACTTTATATGTCTTTTCCAGAGCAACTAAAGTGAAATTTCATGAAAAAATCCATTTCTATTTTTTTGCATAAAATTCACTGAAAAATCTCTGACCATAAAACATTATGTTCATTGTTTTCACATCAATTTTATATTTTAGGTAAAAGATTTTTGAAAAAGTCTTTATGTCTGAACTTTTATTATTACAAGTATATTCATATTTCAAAGTAAGTAATGATTACATTATGAGAAAAACAATTTTTTTAATCATAAAACCCTCCTTAGAAATGGTCCACCTAAACTTTTTAAGTATTGCTCTAGGTGATGAACTACACTCAAGAAATTTTTGTATCTGACTTTCCAACAGAGGAATTCAAACTTCAATTTTTATTAACACCTCCACCTTTTTCAAGGCTATTTATCAGGATATGGAGCTAAAGTCTCTAAATGGGGTAATATTGCATGCAAGACTTTACTGGCATCTCTTTGGCACAACACATGTATTTTATCACTCAGGAACAGTATCTTCATTTTTAATTGATGCCTACAAAAAAAAAGTATCAGAATTCTCCATGCCCATAGCAGTTTCTAGGTATTTTGGTTTTATATTGAAAAAGCATTTATCAAACTACATGAAAAATACTTTTTTTTTTTTTTTTTGTTAATANTTTTTTTTTTTTTTTTGGTCAATAAAGCTCTCAGAATTCCTTTCTGCTCATAGAATGACATGAGTGCTAGTAACAGTATTTGTTATGGCCATTGCCTAAAGCCAGTCCTCAGAAAGCATATGGCATATATTTTCAGACTTGTTTTGGTTATATGACAGTCTTGATTCCACATAAGACACCCAGCTTTAATAAAGCTGGCTTACATGTGCTCTACAGCACTCTTCCCCGTGCTTCCCACTCTGTGTTTGCAGCAACGCCTCTGTTCCTCTGGTCCCGAGTTTTTCAAAAACAAAACCTGCTAATCCAGATTGTCATAATTATGTAATAAGAACAAATAAGTACCAAAAATTAGGATAAAGCCACAGAATTTGCTTGAATTCAAATACCATTTGAACACTTGTTTTCATGGGAGGAAAGCAGTTTCATTTCCTGTGTTGTTCCACAAGTTCTTGCTTTTTTACACTACAATATAAAATGAAGCAATTAAGTATGAGTAATTTTCAGATGTCTTTTTAAGAGGTAAAATGTAATGGAAGATTTTTTTATTAGTCCATCAACCAGTAAACTGACTTGATGGACATGAAAGAAGCCAGTTTGTTGCTAATATAGGACTTTCTGTATCAAGTCTTTGACCTACTTTAGAATTTTTAAAGCTATTTCAACAGACATTTCAAATATTATTCACAAGACAGAAATTTAATTCCCCTATTCTCTACAACTTGTTTGACCAATAAACTGATGCAAATTACTCCTAACAAATTGAAAATAACTCCCAATAAATGATTCTTCTAAGCTTTACTCTGCATTATATCAAAGAGATGCTTATTTCCTTTTTCATCCATGGTTCTTTCACAATCCAATTTCTTTAATACTCAAAAGTCAAATCGATTTTTACTAATTTACTTTTTTTTTGTCAATTGGATTTGGTACACTACATTAAATAGTCTGCTTTCAATAATCTATAGTCTCCTAACCCTACTACAATATTGATTTTATCCAGTACTTCATTCCAGAAAATCTCACTCAGCTAAGATTTGTACTTTCTCACACTATCAGGTCTGTGGGTCAGACCTTGGAAACTATATAGTTAATTGATTCACACAGATATTAGAACAGAAACTTAAAATAATCCCTATAAGAGTTGATAGACTTTTTTTTTTTTAATTCAATATCTTTGTATTTTAACTCGTTCTCTCTAGTTTCCTTGATGATATCATGGAGTAAGATATACAATTAAAGTGAGCATACACTGACATTGTAATAATAAATAATACAATTATATTGTATTTCAGCTTTCTAGGCAGCAAAACTCATTGAAATCATCCTTCAAGATCAAAAAAATCTCCGATTGTCTAGCCTTGCTATGTTACTGGTAGTGTATGAATTTACATGGCCCCTCTTAAAGAAATAAAGACTTTAGAGTGATCAAGGAATAAGAAATCTGCTTCTATGATTGAGGGCATATTGTAATTTTTCTGAGCTCTACAGACAAGCTTCTTCAACTTGAAGGTGGGCTCATTCCTCTTTGCCTTGTGAACAGAAATGCAACACTTGCTCAGAATACCAGTACCACTGTTAGAACTCTTCTGGATTCTCTCTGGCAATCACTAATATTCTCAGAGTTGACTGGACTGAAAATTGTAGCCTTGTATAATTTTTTTGCAAGAATAAATAATATATTGATTTATTGGATAAACATTTATTTTATTGAGCAGAAAAATTTAATTAAAAAAAAACTAACTAGTTTAGGAAAGACTCAGATCATATAAGAAGGACACAGCAATTTGAAAATTGCAGATCTGCAAAGTTCAGGTATACTTCTGACTGATTATATTAGTAGAATCTGTTTCTCCCAAATCATATACTGGATTACTAATGCAGTTTTTTGAGCAACACTCCAGTATCTGCTATTCTTTAATCCTGAATTGTTCTGTTCCATTGTATGAGGGGAGTTTAATGTTACTGCAATCGACTTTTTTATTCTGTAATAACTCTGAGAATCAGGTAAGTATTAAAGATAATTTATAGGCTACAATCCAAATATTATTATGAAGTTTTGAAACTCATCATAATGAAATTAAGCCCTGCTTATTACTACTGAAAGTTAAATTATCTCCCAAGATATTTTCTCTCTCATTCAAAAATGCTTCCAGAAAGATTCTACAGATTCTGTAGTTGGAATGTAATTCTTTGGCAAGACTGTTTTCTTGACTTTTATTTCCATAGGCAAGAATGAAAATTCTCCTTTTTGCTAAGCATTCCATTTAGTTTAAAAACCTTTTGTCAAGGGTTTTCCTAATATAGAGACATAGTATTTAAACAAATAGGATTCCAAAACTTTGCGCATAAAACTATTCAGTGCATAGACACATTATTTTAGAGAAAACCTTGCAATAGAAGGCTTCGTAACACGTAAATTTTTGTATTGTAGGAGTACGTTTAGAACAGTAGCCTAAGAAATTACACTAACCAGAATGGCCTCCAGGACAGTTACTAAATCTTAAGCCAAGGTCTGAAAAATGTTGAAATATCTTAATTAACTCTATAATGATTAAAAGACCAAACTTATGAGGAAATTGTGAAATTGGGATTTCTGCCTCCAATTCTGCAATTTGTGTGTGCTGCAGTAAGCAGAACTATTAAATAACTTTCTGTCTTTACAATTACAGTGACAGAATTTAGATAGCTAGAAAGTTACATCCATTTATATTACAATACTAGAGATGTTTAGGATGTTTCTAGAAACCAGCAATAAAAGGAATTCAGTGAGTTTTGTTTTGGTTTATGCTAGTGAATTGATGTTTAGAGAAATAGGGAGAAGAGGAAAGGTTGCATGTCAAAGTTTGTG
Organism: Picathartes gymnocephalus; assembly: GCA_013390045.1. NCBI lineage: Eukaryota > Metazoa > Chordata > Aves > Passeriformes > Picathartidae > Picathartes > Picathartes gymnocephalus. The sequence continues at coordinate 11,967 of WEKY01052251.1, read as the reverse complement.
GTGGAAAATATCAACTCCAGACAAATGTGCAAACAAACTTTCTAGGTATTGATGCTGTACCAGCAGTGCTCTGTGTATTTGAAAACCCACAAGAAATCTACAAAAAAGAGACATGGTTTCAAACTGCACACTAGTCCAAGGCTGGCATGATCTACAGTAAATTACAGCATGTTTTTGTCAGGATGTAGTAGAAACTCTGTTGTTTAAGTATCTCTGGTCTACATAGCTTTCCTGTCTGAAAGCACTACACTTACCTTACAAACCATAAAACAGGGTTCGAAGTCAAACGTCTCATGGAAACAGTGCTCAGGAAAGAGCTTTTTCATGAAGAGGCCAGCAGAAAAGGCCTCACAAAGCCCACTAGCTCTAGGATCTTTATTTGCTTTCATAATATGTCTTCTCTAAGTTTAGAGTCACTGAATTACAGATACTGGCATTCTTGAAAATTTTTGCTGAAAAAAACCTTATCATAAGTGAAGGATGTGGTTTAAGTTCAATGAGTCATCTCAATTCTGTAAAGCATTACTATTAACTGTCTCATAAAAGTAATTATTCTGTGTTACCATCTTCAACGTTCTGTCACTCTTAGTACTGATTGCTAAAAGCATACTTTGGGACCATGAATTATCCTCCAGGAACAATATCAAACAATGAGCCACACAAAAGTATTTAAGCAAAAAGTCATCTACATTAAAAAATAATCCCGTTCTTAAAACAGATTTGTGAGTTAATAGAACATATTTAGACAAAGGAATGAGTTCACGGTTTCTTCTCTGTTATTTTAATAATTCTGCTGTTTGAATCTATTATTTTAATAATTTAATTTTCATAATATAACATTATACTTTGCATTATAAAATGTTTATTCAGTGTTCAAAGATTCCAATTATAAAAGGCTTAAATGTAATCTGAAACTATTGTTACCATGACTGTAAAAATATGTGACACTTATTAAAAGATATTAGGAAACTGCAAAGCATCGTCAGATACATCTCTTTTCAAAATGTCACTGAAATTGTAGGACCAGAAAAATTTTTTGCAAAAGAATCACATTCTTGTTTGTTATGGGAGAAAAAAAAATAAGAATAATCAGGTCATTCTGTGGCAATTTAGGGCTTCAGAAGTCTCTGAAATCATCCTTCAGAGTCCTAATGGGAAGTATTTGCCAGCCGAAAAGTAGTTATGAATCTGATCGTACCTCTGCACATCATTATCTAATGCAAAACCAAAATACCTTGTTCCCAGCTTTTCCTGCAACCCACTTAGTATCAGGAAGCAATGATAAGGATGAGCTGTTGTTAATAGAGCACTGTATTCTGTAGGCATGTATACTCCATAAAACTGCATTTACAAAATCCTAGCTAAAAAAATTTTCACTTTGCTGAAGTCAGTGTCAAAATCCACTAGGATAAGAATTTCACAAGAGCAGGGATTTCAACTGTTATGTTTCCCAAAAAATAAAGAAATAATTTAATGACTTTTATTTGTTTCACACTTATGTTAATGTTATGTAAACTGAAGATGAGCAAAATAAATTAATTTATTTATTAATCTGTTAAGGGTAGAAAGATAACATCTCTGCATGATTGTTAGAGGGAATGGGGTCTGCTTATACAGGAAAAATGGGGGAATTTTGTGGGAGAATATGTTCATAAGTATTCACAGGATAGTAGACAATGTCATTCCTAAAATAAATCTGACTAACTGTGAAATACTCAAGTTTTCTTTAATATATATAATGAACCCTGGGTATAGAAATATAGATCCTGCTTGACTATGTGTAGGCATATGTATTACATGGGTGCAAATGAATTAATCAGATCCTAAGGACTAATAAAAGGAGTTTTAAGCAATGTAAAAAGTGAGACAGAATAAGGATTTAATGTACAGTTCCTTTTTCTTTTCCTGTTATATTTTTAAATGTAATTAAAAATGTTTTTGTACCATACAGTACCTATCAAACCTGCTATTTGATACATTTGAAAACAGGTTACTGACTACTTCAGAAAAGTGTCATTATTATAAAATTTAATATCTAGAGCCTCTAAGAAGGAATAAATGCTGTGCTCATAAATGTTGTAAAGCTGCTGCTGTGACCTCATCACAGTCTACAACTTCCTCGAGTGACTAGCCTATTAGCAGGTGGCAGGTGCTGATCTCCTCTCTTGGTGACCAGTGACAGGACATGAGGAAATGGAATAAATTTGTGTCAGGGCAAGTTTAAGTTGGACGTTACTGAGATGTTGATTGGTCACTGGAACAGGCTCCCCAGGAAAGTGGTCACAGCACCAAGCCTGACAGAGTTCAAGGAGTATCTGGAGAATGCTCTTAGTCACACAGTTTTACGCAAAGCAGGGAATTGGACTTGATAGTCCTGATGGCTCCATCCAACTCGAGGTATTCTCTGATTCTATGATTCCATGCCATTTAGGGCACGATGCCTATTCATAATTACTAAGGAACGATTTCCTCTTCCATTAAGTTTTTTGGTTTGATTTTCTGTATTATACTTGAAATTGTACTATGGAAAATGTCATTTGGAAAATGTGAAATTACCACTCCTGGAAGTGTGTAAAAGGCATGTGCATGTGCTACTTGGGGATATAGTTTTATGGTGTAACATGGTGGTGCTAGCTAAATGATTGGATTTCTTAGAGTCTTTTCCAACCTTAATGATTCTATGATTCTATATATGATTCTATATAATTATACAGAACTGTGTAATCTAATGAAAAGAGTGAATAATTATTTTTTTACTTTGCGGTAATTAAGCGATACCAGTACAAAGTTTGTGTATATATAATGTATACTAGACATCTGTGGCCATAGAGTGAATGAAACTAAGTCAGAAATTATAACTGTCTGGAATTTTTCTTT
>WEKY01052248.1:17141-43215 GCA_013390045.1 Picathartes gymnocephalus | reverse complement strand
CTCTCCCTCTCCCTCTCCCTCTCGTCATCAATAAAAACTGACATTGTTTTTGTTGGAGACAGAAATTGAAATTGGTTTGGGATTTTAAAAATTCTGGGCTACTCTGTCGTCCAGCACATTCAGAATTTCCTACACAATATACACTTACCCCATCCACACAGCAGCTCTTCCTTCCTGACTACCACAGACACAATCACGACATTACAGCTGTTAGAAAGCCATTTTTGTGTAAAGAGAGTACACTGGGGTTTTGGGGGGTTTTTTGTGAACTTAGAGGACTTTTCTAGCCACCTAAAGATCTCTGGAAAGAATAGTTTTCCTTGACAACCAGTTACTGCAGTTTTCCAGATCAAATTTGGATGAAACACTGCATGAACTGGAAGTTCAAATGTCCCTACTCTTAGTTAACACATGAAGTATTTGTTCTCTTACCTGTGCCTCCTAACTATTTTTATTGCTTGTTACTGGAATTTTTTTCTCCATTGCTTTCTGAGCAAAGTTGAACAAAATGCCAGAGAGAAGGCTATATCATCAACTACAATAAAGCCTTGTGGGATTCCAAAGTGTACATATTTATTTAACTCACCTACCATGTTTTCTTCAAATTTTATTTAGCTAAATAACATCTGGTTCATGATACACTTGAAAATAATTTATTCCTCTTTCCTGTCAACTCATTTAATGTATTTTTTTGTCACCTGATAAATTAAATAGGAGATTGATGCATGGAATATTTGAACATATTATATGGCATGAGGGAATTTAAACTAGAAAAGATAGTGGGATTTTCCTTGTATTAGTCACACTGAATATGTTTGTTCCAGAAAACACAGATGGAAAGCTTGTGGGTAGTCTATTAATAGCTTGGGAAAGTTTTTCAGTAACAAGTTCTTCTTCAGTATTACTATCCCAATTGCATTGCCAATGCCAGCAATTTATTAATTTACCTTACATATGATGCCAGTTCTGGAAAATAGGACATTAGTGCTACATTTTATGTCCTTGAATTGTTCTACATTTTTGTTCAGGACATTATCTTCTTTTCTAATTTTATATAGTTTTCAGATTATGTTCTCAAGCTTTTCCTATATTGCATCTGAAAGTTTCCTTCTTGCAGTGTGCTGATTTTTATTTAGTAGTCTTCGTGTAATCTTTTTAACAAAATAAGTTAAATATGGCCTAGTAATGAAAGTGCAAGAAAGGAAACCAGGAAAAATGGATTTTATTTCTCCTTTTCCTGCAGATGTATGCTTGACCTTTAATTATACTAAATGTATTTTCTGATTTGCCTTCTCTGGTGTGTGTTTGCAGGTCAGTGTGGATATATACGCATAGCTGATTCAACAAAAAAAAAGAGGAAGCTATTCTGTACATATAGTATTTCTGCTTTGTATAGGATAAAATGAATGAAGGACATTTTTGATGAGCATATGCCACTTCTGTAGTCTAAGGACTGATGTGGGTTTCACTAGAAATGATCTAGTGAGATGGTGGAGTGTAAGCACTCAGCATGTTACATGATTTGAAACACAGGGCTACACTGAGGAGGCAATGTGAAAGGAGCCAGAAATCCCCCAGTCCCATTTCTTGTCCCTTCCCACAATGCGTCCCCAAACTTGTTCTCACTTTTCTCTATTGATTAATGTGTTAGCTGTGAGAAAAGAAATCTGAGGAGAAGAAAATAATAATTTCACAATGTTTTTTGGAGAAGGAAGGTAGTCTTCAAGGAGTACAAAAAAGATCACAAAATGAAGAGAGCTGTATTTCAGAATGAGGAAGTCAACAGATAACATTGAATTTGGTTTCAAGCAGTTCAGCTGAACTGAACTTTACAGTGAAATGAAAATTAATAAAACCTTATTTCGCCTTATAAATAAAAAGAGAAAAAGGGAAGAAGCATGCCTGATGTGAAAGTGAATTGAGACAGCATAAATATAATCAAGATTAGGTTCCAAAACCAAAGTATTGTTTTCTTAGTCTTCTTGTAACAAAGCTGGTGCTTAACACAGTCCATTAGTACATGGTTAATCTCATAGGTTATGAGTGTAAGCAGTCCTCAGGAACTTCAAGCCAGCTGCAGAGGAATTGGTAATTCTGTTCTAAAATTATGAAGAAATGGGTTGGGATATAGTAAACCTTTGTTTACCAAATAATATATTACTCCAGATTAACTGCATCATCTTTGATAAGAAGACTCATTTTCTGTGTAAGAACAAACATATCTAATCTTCAAAGTTCAGGATGGTATTGGAAATTATTAAATATATTATATCAGTTAATTTAGAGAAATAAAAGTTTAATAGATTTTGCATGTGCAATTGACTGAGCAGGAAAAGGCTTAGCCTGAGGAACATTGGGAACAAAGAAAGTCAAGTTTTAGCTTTGTGTTTGATACAGTTTATTTGTATTCACAGGCCTGTGTCTATGGCCTAGAGAATGGGTTGCTATATTTATTGATGGAAAGTTTTGGTGACCAGTATTTTCTTATCATAAAGCAGGCAAGAAAGCTGAATTAATCTGTGGTTAATTTGTATTAATATTGGTTAATTGTAAAGCACAGGTGAAATACCAGAAAACTGATGAAATTCTGAAAAACATGGCTACAGAGAATTACTTCTTATTTTAGATATTCTGAATTTTCTCTTCTATTGCAGAAACAAAGACACCCTTTTAGTTTTAGCAAATAAAGTTTAATTTTTATTTTTTTTTCAAAACTGAGTTGTAATCTGTGTAAAAAATTATGTCTGTTTTTATTACATGTAACTTTTGAAAGAAGTCTGAGATAACGTCATGGGAGTGAATTGTTCCTAAAATTTAGTACTAAATGGAAGATGATTTTTTTATTTATATGAAAGCAAAGATTAAATAACAACAGTAACAGTGAATTTTGAAAATATTTTCAGTTGGAAAAATTGATAAAATTCAATCTCTGAGAAGTTAGATTTCCAGGCCTTATTTTAGTTGTTAGACGTTCTGTATCATTATGCTTTTATTTTATGCTGCTTCTTAAGCACACTCTTATAGCAGATTGTATTTCACAGTATTTATGCAAGTCCAAGTAAAACAATAATAATATATTGTTTTTATTGATGCATGCAGTTCTAGAGTAGACGTGAAGTGAGATGAAGTGGTGAAAAAGACAAATGTTAACACCAGATGTGGAAAATATGATTAATGGGAATTCCTTCCTGGAAAGTATGATTTCAAAGAAGGATTTCTTTTCTAATGTATACTTGAGACTAGCTTTAAACAGAAATTGAGGAAGTCAGCCCTTTGATGATTTAATACTCTTTAGCTCTTATTTTATGTAGGGAACATACAGCTAAACATCCCTTTATGAACGTGATTCCATTTGAGGAGTCCAAGGGATTGTTTTGGATTTGTACATGTGCTGAAGTCATGATCTGAAATGGCAGAAGCTATTGGGTTCTTGAATGAACGGTTCAACTTTGAAGATTTTATGGAAGATGCACAGATGTGGCCCTGAAAGTTAACTGCTCCTGATAAATCTCCACAAAATTTGCACAAGGAGTCAATTCATGGCAAACTTTGAGGGACACGTTGCCAGAAAGGAGAAAGAGAATTATGAAATGCCACAAATACTTTTGCTGGTTTTGGAAACCCTAAACAGAAACCGAGAAACTTCTGTGCCACTTTTAGTTATAACTAAGGACACGTTACAGACTGAGTCTTGAAATCCAGAATTTTTTCTGTGTTCCATGACAGCACTGTTTTTTCCTCCTGTGTGTTGTTTTCCATTGCACAGTAGCCATTAGGCCATAGAAGGTCTAAATAATCCACTGTACTGTGTAGAAACTATAGCTACTGTATAGTAGTAAGATGAAAGACATTGTATTTACTGTTTATTTCCCTAAAGAAATTGACTAATGATACTACTAATACTATACTATACTATACTGAGCTCATTATTCCTCTGTTTCAGTACAGAAATGTCTCTGTCTTTTTCATAAATTACTAGGGTTTGATGGGACCAGAGGGCTCACTTGGTCTACCTGGAGCTCCTGGGCCTAAGGTAAGTGATTCAATTTGCTTGTGACTTGGCATGCAAGTTTGATCTGGACAATGCCGGGATTTTGCAGCTCATTTTTTTGTGTACTGAATTGACGAGAAGCTGTATGATTTTGTCCTGTGTTACCTTCTATGATAGTTCAGTCTTAAGAGAGGTTAATATAACTCAGTAAATGGTGCCTGTCATCCCATGAGGTTTTTAACAATTGCAGAAATGGTAATGAGATTTTGTTTCAGCTTTACAGTCCTGGAAAATGTTCTGCAATGCTGGAAAACAGCTAATTCTCAGTATACATCTGAACTTTCCCATGTTACATTTATTTATATTTTAATTATGTTCAATAATGTTATGTGCTGTTTCTTCCACCCAAGGAGCCAAACTTATTTCAGATGTAACTTTATTGATTGCACTGCAGCTACAGCAAGAACTAATTTCACCAGTGTTCTCAAAAGCTAAAATAAATACTGCAAGTTCAGTTTGGTTAGTATAACCTTTTAATTTAATCCAAAATTAGTTTTAGGTTAAATTATAAGTAAGCATTTAATTGTATGTCCTAGAGAATATTTAGGAATATAGAATTCTTTTCCCAGACTTTTTATTTACAGTTAGATCACTTTCCCCCCATACATTATTTTACATCCTAAAGTGCATATGCATTTATTTAAAATTGTATACTGACAGTAGCATTTTTTTAAGTTTCAATGTTTTCTATGGTCAAGAAGATTGAATACCTGTGATACAACTAAAAATTAATAAGCTTTATTTTTGTCTGTGAATAATGCTTTTATTTTGTATATTTATCTCGAATAGAATAGAAGCTGTTTCTTAGAGAATCGTTCGTAATAAGCTTGTTCTTACAGAACTCCATCATGAAGTAGTCAATAATTCTTAGATTTAATGCAAATCCTCATGCTGAATATGTGTCTAATTCCATAGGCTGCAATAAAAGCCAAAACATAAATAAATATTTTGACTTGGACAAATTAAATAAGGTGATGGAAATGTGAAGTCAGTACACACAAACTTGGTGTGACTGTGTGAGGCAGATGAGGCAGGTGGAGATGGGACAGGTGAGCAGAAGCTGGCAGATGACATTTTGTCATCAGTATCTCATCTTTCCTGAGAGGAAGTTAAACCTTCAGGCTACCTGTAATGGAGAAGAACTTTAGCCTTTTAGTCACTACCTGTGCCTATTTTTAAGAGTCAGTTGCTCAACAGTGTCTGTTTATGTTTGCTACTCATACCACATGTGACAAAACATAATGATATATCAGCCACACTCCTGCATTGTTATATAGGGTGATAAAGGCGAACCAGGAATACAGGGGAAACCAGGATCATCAGGAGCCAAGGTAAATATGATTCTGGAAGTATTCTCGTTAAAGAAGGGATTTATTTACTTTTCCGTGATTTATTAATCTTCCATTATTTCCCCTGGTTATTTTTAAAGCAGTTTGTTTCACAGTATAACAGTAGTTAACATTACATTGCATTAGAATCCATTTGATGACATATTTGTACTAATTTTATGCTAGATTTTAGGCAATGAAAATAGATGTTCAATAAGTTCAAACCTGCAAACGTTGTTATTTGAGATAGTATTTTTTGTGTAATTTTGACATATCAACTGTATTAAAAGACAATAAAAATAGATGCTGGATGTGGCTTCTCTATATTCACCATCCCTTCAAAAATCCTTTAGACATTTCAATCATCTTCAGTTATAAAATTTCAAAATATCATAGCCAAATTGTATCACGTGGCCTTGAGAAACATGCAGTAGGTGTTTTTACACACAGCACATCACTGACACACAGCTGTTGTATTACTTAGGGAGATCTAGGAGTACCAGGGGCTCCAGGTGAACCAGGCTACCCCGGCATTCCTGGTACCCAGGGATTAAAGGTAGGTATTTTTTGCAGTTTTACATTAATTGCATCTTTTTTTGGAAGTGCTTTTCTTATAACTGATCATTATTAAACAAAATCCTTTCTCTAGGTACATCATTATTATTAGATAACGGTTGGGCACATTTAAAGCAATAATATGTCCATCCTAAGAAAATTTTCTCCTGAAGGATAAAGCCCTTGATATAGGCATTTGTGATCTGTTGACCTGGGATGGATGCCAGGTGCACACCAAGCTGCTCTCTCACTCCCCTCTTCAGCATGACAGGAAAAAACCAAGAGAATAAGGTGGGAAAAAGCTCATGGGTCAAGATAAAGGCAGTTTAATAAAGCAAAAGGAAAGGCCATGTGTGGAAGCAAAGTAAAACAAAATATTTATTCTCTGCTTCCTGTCAGCATGTGTTGTCCTGCCAGTTCCTGGGAAGCAGGGCTTCAGTATATATAGCAGTTTGGAAGACAAATGTCACAATAATGAAACTTCCTCCCTTCCCCTTTCCTTTAGCTTTTATTCCTGAGTAGACATCTTATGGTATGGACTATCCTTTTCAGTTTAGGTTATCTGTCCTGACTGTGTCACAGAACCATAGAATGGTTTTGTGGAAAGGGACCTTAAAGATCATCTAGTTCCAACCCCCCATGTCGTGGGCAGGGACACCTCCTTCCACTAGATGAGGTGGCTCAAAGCCCCATCCAACCTGGCCTTGAACACTTACAGGGAGGAGGTATCCACAGCTTCTCTGAGCAGCCTATCTCAGTGCCTCACCACCCTCAAAATAAGGAATTTCTTCCTAATAACTAATCTAAACCTAGTTTCAGTTTGAAGCCATTCCCTCTTGTCCTGTCAGTACAGACCCTTGTTAAAAGGACCACTCCTGCTTTCTTCCAAACCCGTTTTAGGTACTGGAAGGCTGCTCTAAGGTCTCCCCAGAGCCTTCACTTCTCTGGGCTGAACAACCACAGCTCTCAGTCCGTCTTCATGAGAGAGATGCTCCAGGTGTCTAATGAGCTTCATGGCCCTCTGCTGGACTTGATCCAGCAGATCCATAGCCTTCTTATGTTGAGGGCCCTGGAGCTGGACACAGGTGGAGTCTCAGGAGAGTGGAGTGGAGGGGGAGAATTGCATCCCTTGCCCTGCTGGCCTCACTGCTTTTGATGCAGCTTGGGATGCAGTTGGCTTTCTGGGCTGGAAGTGCATGTTGCCAGGTCATGTTAAGTTTCTCATCCATCAACACCCACAAGTCCTTCTGTGCAGGGCTGCTCTCAATCCCTTCTCCATCTAGCCTGAATATGTGTCTTCATCCAAGATCTTGCCTAGCCCTAGCTTACAGGTGAGATTTGGAGAGACAGCGTTGATGCTGTGGGGAGCTCAGTTCAGCAGTAGCCAAAGCACCTGTGTGTTACCAACACTTTTCTAGGCACCATTGCAAAGCACAGAACTATGAGGGCTGCTGTGGAGAAAATGAACTCCTTCTCAGGAGTTCAATACACCCAGTACCAATACCGTACCCAATACGGCATTAGAGAAATAGAATTAAAGGCATTTTACTTTCATAGGAAGAGAAAGGTTGAAGAGTAAAGAGACGGTAAGATAGAAGGGTGGTGTTATAATTAAAAAGTTCATGAAAATCTCATGGAGAAGTGTTCCAGTAGAGTTGATCTTTTGCTCCAGAAGGCATAGGTTTCCTGTATGTCCAGTGTCATATATGCCAGCCTCATATGCATGTCTTACGTACCAGAGTACTTCGCTACACATATATGGACATGCCTTACATTGACTAGAGCATGGAGTCAGTGTCATAATAATACATTATCACTGTATATTCAGTTCAATATCTAGGGGTTGTGTAAGGCACATGTAACCAAGACAATAATATTTTATGAAAGATAATTTTGTTAAAATTTATGAAACTTCTCTAAATTTTAAACTGAAGAAGCCCTTGAAAAGGTCATTTATTTTATATGAAGATGCAACTTAGCTGGAGTTACAAGTCGTAAATGTGACAAACTGGAATTATTCAGGAAGAAAAGCGCAGTTTGGGCATCTGACAGTAAAAGTGAAGCCTTTCAGGTATGAATGATTTTAAAACTTGACACAACTGAATTTTTTACATTCAAGTACAGTACAACCAAATACTGCGCATACACCTGGCATAAATGTATTCTTCTGTTCTGGGATTTTGAGTCAGGAAAATATTTGCCATGGCAAAAATCTCCTCTTCACTACTGTTTAGCATTTAACTAAACATTCTTTTATTTCCCCCCCACCCCCCAAAAAAATAAAAACAACAAAAACCCAGCCAAACACACAAAGTTTTGGCTCTTACAAGAAGGCTGACAAAACAGACCCAAAAATCTCTGTCTTTCGTTTCATGAGCTGCTATGTTCATGGTCCAGCATTTTGATTTACATTTATTTATACATAAGATGTCAGAGTAAGAGCCATCTCCCATAACTTTTAAGTTTCCTTTTCAATTAATGAAGAGAGATAGGCACATTTTTGGGGTACGTATTTTATACCTCTGTTGTTAATTGTAAAGAATAGTTTTCATGCACTGCCTGTTTCAGTCCAGTATCAACTAGATGGTGTTCAGACAGGTTGATAAAACTATATACCTGGCTTCTAAACGCCATTTACTCCATCTGATTCCCAATCCCCCCACTATTATTTACTTAAAACATTTCGAGTCAAAACAAGTGGGTGGAAATGGAGTTTAGTCCTTAAATATTTTGATTTAATTTAAATATAGAGGGGTTTGTGATGAAAAAAACCACCTTTTTCTTTGGTTTGTTTTGTATAACTTCTGCATGCAGTGGTGCATTCAGCTTAAATTTAATCCATGAGGAGCATTGTGTCCCTGCCTTCCTACATCCTCTCCACTCCCATGCACTGTGTAGATAAAATCCTGCTGGATTTGCCACCTCATTATCTTGTATTTTTTAATTTTTCACTTGTTATGTGAGTATCCACTTTCTTTTTTGGTAGTTGTTTTAATGACAAAGTCCTTTCTTAGTATAGTTTTCTGGACTTCTTCAGTGTTTGTGTACATGGGGATAAAGTGATTTGTTTTCTTTCAGTGTAAGAAAAAGCTAGATGTTTTTCTTGTAATTCTTGTGTTAAAGCACAGACTACATGTTTTAGAGGTGACTCGTGAAAATGGAAACCTTTCTTCCAATATTTTACAGGGGGAGAAAGGAAACCAAGGTGACACTGGTATCCAGGTATGTCAACTTTGTTTCTAATGAAATCATCTGACATTGCTATTTATACAAGTCTTAGGTATTAATTCAGACAGGCTTTTTTTTTTTAAGATTAAGCTCCACAGAAGGTGAACTTGAATAGCAGCAGTAACTCTCCTTCAAGGAAATCTGCCGAGTATGGCCAGCATGAGTTTTCAGCTGCATTCTGGGGGCCTGAGCAGGCTGTTGGCATTTGGTGCAGAGCTGTGTGCTCCTAGCAGTGGTGCAGGCACAGGGCACAGGTTGTGCTGCTGCCCCAGAGGCCTGGGGCATCACCCAGGACTGTCCCAGGATGTGCTCTATCCCTGCCTGCAAGATCACAGAAACATAGTCAAGGTATCTCCACCTGGCCTCTGCTTACCTACTTTACTATTAACATGTGGGATTTTCCTCCTTGTTATCTAAAATTGTTGAAATACCTTCAAGAAAAAGAAGAGTCACTACTCAGATCCTGGCTTGGTTCCTCTGTGTTCAGGGTAGAAATTTTACTCTTCTGCAGTTTCTGCTCTGATCTCTTCGAAGAGTAACTTTTCAGATTGATTTGTCCTGGTTTAGAATGAGGTTTTAGTATTTAGCTCCTTGTGTTATTTTTTTGATAGTTTAATTACATGTACCAGATAAATGTATATTTTTTGAAATGTACTTCTTTTCTGAAGGGACTGAAAGGAGAAAAAGGAAGACAAGGAAATCCAGGCTTACAGGTACTGTTAAAATAATGATCCAACTTCAAGAGAGCCATAGTGATCCTAGTCTGAGGCCATGATTCGTATTTTTTTCTTAACACTTCTTCCATAAACATGTATAGGTCTTTGCATTAGGTGAAATATATTTATGTACAACATGATAACATAGGTATATAAATTACCTCTTAAACACTCCTAGTATTTTTAAAATAACAAGTATAACACATACAGAGAAGATGGAGCAACACTTCTCTCAGCTGTGCACACTTGAAGGATGAGAGGAAATGCACGTGAGTTGGAACACAGGAACTTGATATACAGGAAAAACATTTTGCTTTGAGAGTGGTCAAACACTGGAGCAGACTGCTTGTAGATGTTGTGGCAAAACCTATCTGGTCAGCATGTTGAGTTGATCAAGCTGCATCTGTTCTGGACAGGAAGTTGAATCCAAGGAGGTCACCTCCAACCTACATGTTTCTGTCTTCTGGGATATTATATCTTGAGAAACATAACAAACATTGAGAACATTGAGAAATGCATAAGTACATTTCTTTTATTATTGTAGTAAATCCTTAATTATAGAATATTTTTATAAAACAGTTATATAAAATGCAGATAACAACATGAAGTGGCTTTTGTGTAAAGCTTATAAGACTGATACTTGAGATGTTAAGATTTTGCATATACCATGCTACACTTTCTTGTAGTTCATTACCTCATAGACTATAATGGGAGTCATTATTGACATCTTCTGTGCTCATAAATTACAGATGTTTCCTGTTTCAGCTGTAGATCAGTGAGATCCAGTTGTTTCTCTTTAACTCTAGGCCAGTGTATTTTGATTGCATCATAGTTGGCGATCTTGTTATTCTGCAGAAAATAGCTGTTAGTATTTATAAATACTTGTTAACTGCATAATCTATGTCGTGTCTAAACAGAGAAGTATTTTTTAGAGGTCCATATCTAAAACTAGACTTGGAAGGAAGCCACAGTTGCTTTTTTCAGAATTACGACATTGATACAGCTGCCTGTCTAGCCAGATGGACCTGATTCCCAGAGATTCTGGGCAGGAGATTGAGACTGTGTGTTCGTTAACACTCTTAGAGATATGTAGGTTGAAAATAGTTCATTATTAAACCTGAGAAGATTTTTTTAAAAAGAAATAGTTTAAACTAAAAGATGAGTCATTGACCTGACTAAGTGTAATGTCCTAGACTAACATTTTACAATTTAAACTTTCTGGTTATTCTTTTTGCAAGTAACGGACAGTGTTTTCATATCTTTATTATTTTAATCATAAGGGAAAACAAAGTGATAGTGAAGGAAAACATTTTTTTTTTCAGATAGAATGATGCAACTGAATTGTTGCTTGCTTTCTATTTTTTTTTGGAGAAAGCTGAAAAAATGATACAAACTGAGTCTAAAATTGTTTCCCATGCTTATCTGGTTTGGTCAGCAACCAAAAAAATGAGTCATTTAGTAGACAGCACAAGGTCTCTCCAAGGTTTCTCAAGACTACAAGACACAATACAAATTTCCTTGTCCATAAGAATGAATCAGAAAAGTGAACTGCCATCTTGCCATGGGGTGTAATGGTCAGTAACACCATTGAACCACTTGGCAGAAATTACACCAAAATCATTTGCTAGCATGCAAAATCTGCCTTACCACTGAGTCTGTATTTCAAAGGCTCTGAAATTAATTTTTGCATGGTAAGATGGTATTAAACAATTTGAATCAAGAGTTTACTTCTGCCAGGACACAACATATTATTTCTTTTGTAAAGTGCATAAGGTTTTGTCTCTTAAGTCTATATTATGTTTATATGTTTATAATATGTGTGATATATTCCCAACTTATCCTCTTGGTACATGATATTAAAGGTAATACTGAAGTGTTCATTCACCCTGATATAAATTTTTCATTATATGCAGTTTTGTTTTTTGTACTATAGCAATCAGAGAATCTTTAAAAATTAACATTTGTGATTGATTACTGAAAACAAAGGACAAAAGTACTACTTTTTGATTCCAAGTAACTTGGTTCAGCCTGCATTTTAAATTTTTTTCATGTTATTTTTTAAAGGGAGTAGAAGGATTGAGTGGAGAACAAGGAGAGGTAAGTATTTTTGCAATGATAAATATAGTATTATAAAATAATTCCATTTGTTTCTGCAAAATGTGAGTTTAGTCTTACTTCTGTACTCACATGTCTATAAGCAACAGAAGAGAAATTGAAAAATATCAGAGAAATAACTGTTAGTTAAAAAGAGACAGAATGAAATATATATGTCATTAAAAATTATTAAAGGCAAGCATATACTCAAAGAGAATTAAAAACCCAAGAAACCAACCAACAAAAAAAGAGAGAAAGGATTGGTTGAATAGAGGAAATAACTAAAGAAAAAGAATTTTTGTGTTGGTTATTATTTATTTCTTTCAGTATGTTGTAAAGTCAGAGTATACACTGTCGCATTAGTCTAATTCTCCTTCAAATTTATTTAGATTATTTTTCAATCTTTTTTATTAAAGCATTGCTGTGTATCAATAGGTGGATACATTAATTGGAAGTTCCATTCTGATAATGAAATTGTTTTATCCATTTTAACATATAAGTTGTTTCACATGCTTCTGTGGTTCTAGGAAATACTTCAGTTGCAGTTTGGCTTACAGGTGTTTAGCTAAATTATTGCCAAAACTGGTAAAAAATTCCATGTATGCTGTTGAATTAGTCTTCTTAAGTAATGTAAATCATGGCAATAATGTATTTCTACTGGAAATGCATTTAAAGAATTTCTTACTATGTATTAAACTATAATGATGTCATTGTGTTTACTTCTCAAAAGTATAAAATCAGTTTATTTTCTATTTCTATAAAATATGGTTTTTGTTAGACTCTGATTTCTAAAAAGTTTCTTCAGCCTGTAATTCTCAGCACTTACTAAGCTCTTTTCCTTTCTTTGTTTTTCTTTGCCGATAGCAAGGGTCAGCAAACAAGGCCTCACATGGGATGTGGTTGAGCATTAAAAGACCAAGATATAATGCAGAAAATTTTCCCCCTACAGTTTCAGTTTTTTCTTGGCAAGGTCTTCAGGCAGTTCTGCTGATGCTTCCAACGTTTTCTCCTGGTGTTTTTATGCTGACTTCTTGTCTCTAATGTTTTTCCACGGTAGATGCTATTTCCCCATTATTCTCTGATTCTTAATTCTTTCTAGCCCTTTAACATTTAGTTCAGATAGTTCAGCTTGCAAGTCTTTTATGTAAATATAGTCCGTAGTGGTAAAAGGAATTAAAATTGAAACAAGACAAAACCCCTCCTAGCTCTAAACCCAGCATGATTTCAGATCTCAGCACATACAGTTTCTAGTATAGCCACAGACAGCTATATAAGCACTATGTGTTTATCTCTGAGCCTTGCTGACTGTTTAAATGAAAAAAACCCACCTTTGCAACTATGTACTAGAAATGAGCAAGTACAAATCTGTATGAGGTAACTAAGAGGATCCCTTCTCTGTGACTACAACATTCAAGATGATAATGCCAAGAAAATAAATTACAACTACAACTTTGGAAGAAGTTGTATCTGAATTAATGTATGACTTTTGGAGGTATGGACTGCTGTTCAGGTCATGCCCCTGACCTGGCCACCCTTCCAGCAGTACTCTTAGGCACTTGACTGACATCTCTCACATTTTGTCTAATTTCTCAGTTTCTTTAAGGGCATGAACTACCTGTCTGATTTTACAGCCTATCTCATAAAACTGATTAATCTGACACTGAATTTAAAGCTTGCTACTGTGTACTAATTAATGTAGAGAATTCTGGGCATTGTTACTAATATAGATCAAGGCAGGAAGCTTTGATGTTTTCTGATGTGACAAATCTTGGTAAGTAATATAGGAGATGTTACAAAGTAATATAAATGCCATAATTTAAAATTCAGTCTAAGTCTGTGGAGACCATATGCATGAGTATTTCTTAAACTTCGCTTATTTGTTTCAATAAATTTGTCATATATAAAAGTCCTGTTCTCACAATTCCATCTAAAATAATTGGAAGTGGAGAAAGAAAATTTTCAGCAACTGATAACATTATGCAGAAACAGTGCAAAAGATGGAGGAAAAAACTCATAAGGGAGCAAATGTAATATACTGACTAATCTTGGGCACATACTGATGTTTTGTTGGCTCCAGAGCAGGGAAAGAGTTCCACATGAACTATGGCAGTAGGTATTTCCATACATAGAATCATTGCTTTGGGAAGATATATCAAAATATTTTTCAGCATTTCTTTTACCTTTTCCAGTGAAGCAAACAGATTACAGTTACTATTAATCAGATGGAAAAAAAAAAAAGATAGAAAAAAATCCCTTAATGAAATAAAATAATATTTTACTTTATCTTATGCGCGGCACATATAAAGTAAAAGGCTTGATTATTATAGTAAGTTTCCAGGAAATTCAGTGGTGCCAGAATTTCACATCCAATTTTTCTGGCCTTCTGAGGACTTTAACATACTATAAAAATTTTTCTGATTCTGAGGAAAAAGTGAATAAAACCCTTCCTTCCATGTGTTATTAATGAATAGTAAAATGGGTCTTGAAGGTTAAGAAAACGTAATTTATTTCCAGTTCTCTTTGGTAATTTTAGTTGAAACAGCTACTAAGGAATCTGAAAACTTCAATACATTTTAGCAAAATAGATCTCATCAGTATCAAGTTAATTTTCACTGACGTCACATAAATTTTATAAAGGTCTTCAATAAAGATTTCTCAGAATATGTTTGTTTGGTGCTACCTAGCTTCCAAATGATCTGTGAACATATGATTGGCTTTTCATTGATTTTTCATTCTAGAAAGGTGAGAAAGGAGATCCAGGCATTCGAGGCAGTAGTGGACAAAAAGGAGAATCTGGTGTCCAGGGTTTGATTGGACCTCCTGGTCTCAGAGGTCAGCCAGGAAATACAGGACCCCCAGGACCACCTGGATCAGATGGAAAGCCTGTATGTATAGGACTTCGAACTTTTCATTTAGGGTACCTTAAAAACTGCAAAGAATTGCATGCTCTGTTATTTCAACTGTTCTCTGTTCAATTCAGGCACGAGAATTTTCAGAAGAGTTTATTCGACAGGTCTGTTCAGATGTACTGAGAAGTAAGTTTGAAAGCTTCTTTACTGTTGTTTCCCCATCTGAAGTGCTAAAGAAGTTTCCTGATAATTATAGAAAGGCTTTCTTGAAAGCAAGTTCCATATTGCCGATTTATCCCTTGTTTTCCTACACGTATGGAACTATATTTCCACATCACAGGCTCCATACTTTACCATCTTGTTTCCTAAAGGTATTACATTCTCTTAAGAGAGAGAACTGATTTTGTGTTAGTAGTTGGGGGCCATACTTCTATTGTCACAACACTTTAAGCAAATTTTTGTTTGAATTCTCCCAGCCCAGTTGCCTGCCATTCTCCAGAGTGGAAGACTACAAAACTGTAACCATTGTCAGTCCCAAAGTGCTTCGCCAGGACTTCCAGGACCACCAGGTCCAAGAGGCCCTGAAGGCCCAAGAGGGTTTCCTGGTTTACCAGGGAATGATGGCATTCCGGGCCTGATGGGCATGCCAGGTCGCCCTGGGGCTCGTGGGACAAGAGGTACAGTGTGCATGTGTCACGGTGCTAAAGGCCTTTATGCCTTGGTTTTCTGCTTCTAGTTTTGAATGGGATTAATGCAGGGTGGAGTAAGAGAATAGCTGGGCTTGTATGGCTGAGTGGAATTTTGAACATGGAGCAGTGTGGATGTTTCACCACCTTCAGGGAATGCATGACAGGAGAGAGAATACAAGAATGCCGACAGATAGTTATTGTTCAGTTCTACTATAATCAAACTTTTCTGATCTTTTTAGAGACTTCTTAGTCTCATGTAAATATTTCTACCTGCATTTAGATTATTTTTTTTTTTAGATCAATATGCCTAGACATAGATTTCAAATTATTTCCATGTTTTCTGGTTTCTCTTCTTCCAAACTCGTTAGTTTCTGCTATTTTAAGGAACAGTATTTATTCACTGGCTACTTACTATCTATGTTGATTTTTGGCACCCAACAACTTTTATACTCCATTTGATTTCCTGACTTTTTGTCCTTTTGTTCTCTTTATCTCAAAAGGATTTTTGCTCCTCTCTTTATGATTTTCTTAACCATTCTGGATTCTTTTTAGGCAGGTTAAGGTTTACACTTTCAGGTAACTCAGCTGTCCAAGCATTCCAACTGATTTTTGTGTTGTATTTGCAGACTTTATGTTAAGTATGCATATAAAGTCTGGAACTAGAGCAAGAGACTGGGTGGAGTCCATAATTTGGTCACTAGTAGCATCAAAGTAATCAGGAAAGCTGTATGAAATGCAGTTAGCTAGTAATGTGCCAATGGTAAGCAGACAAATGGCTGGTAAATACTTTCTTTGTGACTTATTAACTGCGACCTAGCACACCAAATCCATTTTGGATGTAATGATGATTTGCCCGCAGTGCTTTTATAATTTAATAACTAGGATAATACACAGTTTTCCTCTGGAGCTGATGCTAGCAGTTCTGGTTATTCCATAAATGTTGGAAAAATAGGTACATGTATCTATGAAGAAAGTGAATTTACTGGGTCGTATGAGTGTAAGAGAGCTCATATTTTGACCCTCACAGTATTTCTTTGGTGGAGATTTAATTCTGCTGTGTGTGTTGTGGAACATATTCTGTATATTCTGTATTACACAATGATTATGATGAAAAACTTACACTTCCATCATACAACATATTAAAAACTTTTCTGATAGGAAGGCAATGACAGCAAATTTCTTAATTACCTATCATGTATTTCCTCAGCTGATAGTGCCTGTCTGCTTAATTGTTGCTACATCAGCTCTAAATTCAGTAGAAATTAGGATGGTGTAGAACTCAGTCACACTGTGCAGGTTACAAGAAAAGGCTTCTTTTACATCCCATTATTTGCTTTCGAAATATTACATATTTAATTCAATAAATATTATCAGATGCTGATTTCTGACTTCATTGGATGAAAATGATGTGCAAATATATGCATGTGTTTGCTAATTCACAGGACTACCAGGGAAGAATGGTGCAAAAGGCAGCCAAGGAGTTGGCGTTCCTGGGATCCAAGGCCCCCCAGGACCTCCAGGTGAGGGATAGTTCAGGTGTGCAGATTCAGTGCATACTCATGATTTTTTTAAAAGTGGAGTTTAGAAAAAATGTTGCTCTAAAAACACATGTTGGAAAAACTTACATAGTTTGTACACATCTTACCATATATATTTTAGGGTAATGCCTGTCTCTTGCATACCTTATAAATTGCCATATAATACATTATTTAAGACAAGTCCTGTAGAGATTGGTATCTGAGACCGCTATTTCTTGATAGATGGATCCTGAAGTCAACTATATCTGAAAAACGAGCCCTGATATGATCACATGACTTGTAAGCATTGCTTAGTGAGGGAAAATATCCTTCCTAACATTAGTGTATGCATGCAAAATCTAAAGTTAGTGTTTGGAAGATACATTAGGGCCCAATCCAAAGGCAGCGAAACAACTAGAAATAGCGGGACTGATTCTTGCCATGGTGGTTCCAGATTATTGAATAAAGTAGAATAGTGTACTAAAGCAGATTTTCATATTTTCCTTTAAAAGCTGTCTTTATTGAAAGTGTTTTCCATGTGCTTAAAAAAAAATCCTTATAAGATATCGTGTTGTTTATATAAATGTATAAGCAGTTTGTGACAAGAAGTGTGTTTTCGCAGGAAATGAACTTTTCTTTATCTGCATACTTCACCAAAGAGCGGGGGTGTTGTTGTTCCATACTTGCTCCTTTTCATTTTAATAGCAATGCATTTATTTATTTACTGCTTATGTGTTATTAAGGTCCTGAAGGTCCACCAGGCATGAGTAAGGAAGGACGTCCTGGAGAGCGTGGGCAACCTGGTAAAGATGGAGATCGTGGCACTCCAGGAATGCCAGGACCAGTTGGACCTCCTGGAATTTGTGACCCATCACTGTGTTTTAGTGTAATTGTGGGGCGAGATCCATTTAGAAAAGGACCAAATTATTAATTTGTGATATGATAATTTAGAGTAATACTTACGGTGCTTATCTTTCATGGTCTTTCAAATCTCAGGAAGGTGACCAGCAATAATCCCAGGAGAAGGAACAAAAGTACCTCTGACATTAAAAGCATTGTAAATAAGGATCTCAAAGGTTATACATTCCTTTAGACAAGAAACTCCAAAATTCCAATCAGTTTTTTTTATACCTTGCACTGGTTGAATCTCAAGTGACTTTAAAGAGATTATCAGTTTTAATAGAAATAAAATCAACTATAATACTTGGTTTTAGTATTTAAGTGTCGTATCATTCTCCTTTTACCTCTTGTTACTGAAAAAAGTCCTTTGCAAAATTGCTGGAAACACCACTGGGAGCAGAATTAGGTCTTAAATGGCATTGGTCTGGTATAAATAACTGTGAAACTTTTCACATGCAGCCAACATACACAGTATTTGATTTTGAAAGAATATGGCTGTTTTTGACTTCATATGTGTGCAAATTTCATTGCCTTATGTACATTTCATATGTCATTGCTCCAGATGTTCCGTGAGTGAAAGCATGTATCAGAATTTTATGAATTAAGACAGATGCTTGGACTCATCACGGAAGAAATGTCACCTATTTTCCTATGCAGCTTTGCTTAAAACTGAGGTGAAATGCAAGGGTAGAACTACAGGTTAAAGAGCCAAGATTTTATTGAAGATGGTACTTACTGTCAACTACTAAATGTCAGAAGTTTCCATGTGGGTGATTAAACTCATATGAAAATAGCATTAAAAATAAAAAAAGAGCAAAAAAATGACATAGCTGCCTTGTAGCTATGATTTTACAAAATTAAAGATTTAAAAATGTTTGCACAACCCCAATGTAACAGTTCTGTGTAATGAAGTATCAAGTTATGTACCCTTTGCTGATTCTGCTCAAGTACTGTGTTGCCAAATTGAAGATGCAGGTGTACAAGGAGAAAGGTCTAACTGGTGGCTGACCAGCTGCAATGTTTGTTATACTGTTTTCTTTTTCATTTTAAGCCAGCTGTGTGTCATTTTCATTGTATGCTTTGCTAATAAAGTGTATTGCTTGCTTTTACATAAAGAGCAAAGGCACAGTTCCCATGAGAATTTAAAATCCATTTCTTAAATTAAGGCAGAGTACTGTATTAAGTTAACCGATGCTTCATAAGTCACTTTTTCTAATGTGTTGTTTTTCTGTTGTCCTGCTGTCAGAGACTGTTAATATGCTTGACATTCAAGGTAAAATAAAAGACACACTTTCCAATAAGATGTATGGTTGAGTGAATTGTGAATCTGAGAGGAAGAAAAACCAAAACCAACCAAACAAGAGCAAGTCAGGACCTCTGACTACAGTGAACACAAACAGAAGACCAGAATTCCTTACTTGTAGAAAAATCATCTTGATTTTCAGCCAGTCTGATTAGTAGCTTTGTTTATGATTTCATTTGATCAAATTAACACATATATCAAGCTTAAATTTTAAAAGTAGTGGTGGTTTTGTCACCCCATCAGTCTTATTGGAGGGTTGTTTCTGAGTGACTGACTGAGGATCTGAGTAATTTCCAGTCTGCATCTATGAAGTGGCCCTTTCTTGTGGTTTTTTATGTGTCTGGCCAGTTTCTATTTGAGCTCAGCTTTTGCTTTTCTGTCTGCATTTCTGTGCACCGTAGCAGTGCCCTTGTAGTTCTTGACAGGTCTGCTTTCCCAGCTTTGGTACGCTTCTCTTTTGAACAGACTTGGAAGCTCACAGTTAAGTCAAGGAGGTCCTTGCTCTGCCTACTTCTCTACCTTTAAAGGGGATGAACTGTTTTTGTGCTTCCAAGAAGAGAGTTTTAGTAAAGCTCCCAGCATGTGCTAGCTCCTTTATCCTTCCTTAAATCCTTCCCATGAAATCCTTCCCACTTTAGCTCTGAGAGAGCCAAAATCTTCTCTTCTAAAATTTAAAACATTTGTTCTACTACTAACCTTCAGTGTGCTCCAGTTCCTCCTGTCTGTTCCCCAGGCTGCGTGCATTGATATGCATACACTTGAGGTGGCTGGTCTTCTGATTGTCATCTTGTCAGGCAGCTAAGGAATATTTGTCTTAATTTTATTTTATTTTTTTTTGTCCATGCAAATAAAAGAGCGTAGTAACTTTTTCCTCTGCTCCTTCTGGTATCTAAACTAGCTCAGTCTGGCCTAGCATGAGTATTTCTGTGGAGTGCTGCTCAAAGAGTACAATCTCATGTTGGACCTATTTCATTTTGTATAATAATATAGTAAGAAAGGCTGACTTAATGAACTAAATTATTATGAGGCTTCACTGAATGTAAAACCAAATCAAAGCCTTGATCTGCAGAAGGAGATTTGAAGCTGAACCTATTTGATTGCCTCACCTGCTGAGCTGTTTGGATGCTTTGAGCTTTAGTGCTGCTGTATCTTTGGTATTTTGCTCTGAATTTGAGTCTGTGAAACTGTCACATTTCTACCAAAAAGATTTGGTTTTGACAAACTGGAATTTTCCAGAGGACATGCTAGCCATGCTAGCCCTCTAGTCTGTGCAGGTGCCTTTTAGAAAGTTAGTAGTAACAATGTAGCTTAAATAAATGGAGACACTTTGAAAATGTAGTTCTACATTTTTAAATACCCAGGAGCTGTATAGGAAGTGTCTTGCATCCCAGTGAAATGCATGTGTAGTAGCCTAGGAACCTGTGCTTCCAATTATTGCTCCTTAAAAGGTTTTATCAAGCCAGAATTTAGCAGACTTCACAATCATTTAGTTTCCTGACTTCATTTGATATAGTGGGACTATACAGCAGTGTAGATGTGTCCAAGATTGTATCTTGATTGGATCTTTTAACTGAGAATATGAATATATTTCCAGATCTTCATCTGATTCTACAGTAAGGGGTTAAACAAATGGTATAAACTTGAGTATTACCAGATTAATGATCCACAGGAGAGAGACTTTTATTTACTATTGATGCAAACTATATGTGGTTCTTGCAGATGTTGACCTTCATTCAGAAGCTGTGAATTAAAAAGATCACAGTGCAACATGTCACCATCTAACTACCCAATATTCTCTGGAAATAGTTACTAGAACTGACATTTACTTACTCTCCTAATGATAGTCTTAAAACTGGATCTTGGGCTAATTTTTAAGCAGAGGGCAAGATACAGAAAGAATTTCTGTATTTTTTTTTTAGTAGCATTTTTCTGTCTAACATTAAGAAATATCCTCTGTGGTTGGTCTAGTGCCTGTTGGTGTCAGTAGAGGAACTATGATTCACTACACTAAATTTTTTATATGGCTTCAACTCATAATATCTCTGTGTGCATAAAATAGATTTAATATTTACCACTTTACTGTGCTCATTGATTGCTATTTTCTCAGATACTGAGGCATGTACTTGGCCATAAAGATGCAGAATAGAAAAGTATTACTGTGGGAACTGGATTTCTTAATGAAAGCCTAGTGCTGTATGGATGGAGCTCAGCAATTTTCACCTCTGAGAATCATGATCTTAGAGAAGTTTGGAGTAAATACATATGGAGTGATGTGTCTAATATATAAATATATATGGACCAGATGTCACAGATGGT
Source organism: Picathartes gymnocephalus (assembly GCA_013390045.1). Taxonomy (NCBI): domain Eukaryota; kingdom Metazoa; phylum Chordata; class Aves; order Passeriformes; family Picathartidae; genus Picathartes; species Picathartes gymnocephalus. Next base: position 21,669 of record WEKY01052248.1, on the reverse strand, counting down.
TTCTACATGTGTAGATTTATTTGGTAAATATATACATTTATATATTGTGTGTGTATATTTTTATATATATATATCTCTCTGTGTGTATATCATTCTCAGGTTTTCATTTGTTTAACTGAAAGGTATCATACTCCTACAAATAAAAATTAAAAAGTAAAATCACAAAATCATAAAGTGGCTTGGGTTGGAAGGGACCTAGTTGGAAGATCAACTAGTTCCAACCTCCAGCCATGGGCAGGGACATCTCCTTCCACTAGACCATTCAACCCGTTCTTGAACACTGTCAGGAATGGGGCATCTGCAACTTTTCTGGGCAACTTCTTCCAGTGCCTCACTACCCTGACAGTATATCTTCCCAACAATCCCAATTCTCTTAATCTTTCTTCATCAGAGAGGTGGCTCATCCCTCTGACCATCTTGGTGTCCCTCCTCTGGGCTCACTCCCACAGGTCCATGTCTCTCCTGTGCTGGGACCCCAGAGCTGGATGCAGTGCTGCAGGTGGGGTCGCACCAGAGCAGAGCAGAGGGGCAGAATCCCCTCCCTCACCCTCTGGCCACGCTGCTTTGGGTGCAGCCCAGGATACATTTGGCTTTCTGGTCTACAAGTTGACTTTGCCAGGCCAGCCTCTCCTCCACCAGCACCCCCAGGTCCTTCCCATCAGGGCTGCTCTGGATCTGTTCATTCCCCCTGCCTGGATTGATACCGGAGGTTGTCCTGACCCAGGTGCAGAACCTTGCACTTGGTCTCATTAAACCTCATGAGATTGCCATGGGCCCACTTCTCGAGCTTGTCCATGGCCCTGAGGGTGGCATCCTGTCCTTCTGGACTGTCTGGAAATCTGGTCTTGTATGAATTGAACTGTCATGGTCCTTCTTCTGCTTCAGAGCCAAGGTGTCATTAGCAGCTTCAGGAGTAGCCAGTATATTTCAAGGTTGGTCAGCCTTTCAGAGGAGGAGCTGAGAATTGCTAGCTATGTCTTTCAGACCTAGAGAACCTCATTTCTGAGAAAACTCAAGGTGCATTAAAATGAAATTTCAGCGCATCTGACTGTCCTGGCAATGAACACTGTCAGGATCTGTCACTATGGCTCACATGGATTGAATCAAACCTCTGTGAAAAGATACCATAAATTTTTCCTGTAGGGGGAGTAAATAGGTGGTAAATCAAAATACCTGATAATCCATAGTCAGCAGAGACCATAAATCCTTCTAAGAGCTGTTTCCTTCTGGGGTGCTATTGAAGTGCTCAAAACTTGAATTGATAAAAAAAAATTTGTGGGTTATTCTCTTCTGTTGATAGCTAGGATTTTCTCTTAGAGGACATCATCTATGTGTATTGGAGAACCTAAGTCCATTTTTACAATGGGGAAAATCATTACTATTTGATTCCTGATTTTTTTCTTTGCAAGCATCTTTCCTCTCCAAGTATTTGCATAAAAGTGCTTTTTTGTATCAAAAAATGATCTGGTGACATTCCAGTATATTATATTATTCTGTGTTATGGTTTTCTTGCTTCGCACAAAATGCAAGCACTAGATGTTTTTCCAGAAGCCGTATCTGGCCCCTCAGCTAGCTCTCCCAAAGGTATATTGGCAAGCTAAAGCTCCTTGGTTGTCTGCCATAGGCTTAAAGAATTAGTGTGCTCTTTATTGATTTTCTGACAATTTTCCCCAATTTTATGCTTATAAAAGTGTGTCGTATTCTTCCACTTAAGGAAAAGGTAGGTGAGAATTCATCAGAAGATTTAGCCATTTGGCTGTTAGAACATCATATGTCCATAGTGCTTCCAAAATGTCTTTCTCATGTTGGAAGCTCGTAGCTCCAAAGAGTGTTTAATTTGTTGTTTTCTGATTTTCCTTTTTTAAAACATGAAAAGATATCATGGTATCTCTGGGACACATTGAAGTTATATATTGAACATAAGGCAAAAAAAGCAATAATGCCTAGAAACCGTGTTTCAAATAAATAACATTATTGAACTGTTGAAAAATATAATGCTACCTGAGAGGTGGAGAAAAAAAAAAGCTCTCTTTTAAGCGGGAAATGGTTCTTCAAGGTATGCAAGGCTCTTACTGATGTGGGAATGAATGCTGCCTTTAATGTAGCCAAGATGGATCCTGCAGAAAAAAGAATGGCTTAAGCAGTACAGGAGTCTGGGTAGCAAATGAAGGAGAAGGAAAAGGTCATCCACTTTATTCCTTCACTCTAATATAATATGTATTGAATGAATTGTGCTTGTCCTTCTCAAAAAGAATTATAGGGAAGTACACTGTGGGTATAACACCCTTCTTGATATGAAGTGACAGACCTTCCAAAAGTGAAAGCTCATGGTGAATGTGTCACTGATGAGCACCAGCAATCCCTGACAGCTGGGACCAAAGTTCTGGATGAGAATTCAAGGGATCATAACAACCCTGATACTATCTAACTCCTTCTCTGGAAATTGGCAAGCAAATGCTAGCACTTAAGAGTGTTTGTGTTATGAAAGTTTAAAGATTTTTTTTATATACACATTAGTCCTTTTACAATGCTTGTTAGGAAAAAATCCCCAAACCTAGAACTGAGGGAAAAGAATGTGGCTTTGCGGTCACATAAGTCTCATACCGGATGTCCAAAGCCATCTGTGCTGGGGAACTGGGTTATCTTGCCTTCCTGAGGAAGGGGCTGAACTGGCATTCATAAAATCCCCTATACTTCGTTTTTTTTCTCTTGGACCTGTTACACTCAGGAATCCAGCAGCCAGCACCTTTCTCCAGGGAAGTTCGTATTACTCAGGCTAACAGAAACACAGTGTCCAGAAGTCATTTACTGTTCAGTTTTCACTGTAACCAGATCACTGCTAAATTATGAATAAAATTTTTGTACATGGTAGTGTTTGTTGAAGGTGTCTGCCAACAGGTGCACATACCACTGAGCTCATACAAAAGCAGTGACTGGTGGTACCCACAAAATATCAACTGGCAAAAGCAAACAGGTATTAAAAGTTACTATCAATATTCCTTTAATGGGTAGATATAGTAGATAATAAATAGGAAAACTTACTTTTTTGATGGATAAACTCAGGCACAGTCTGTCATGAGAAAGCAAATTTTATTTAGCTCAAAATAGATGTAGATTAGTATCGTTTTTCCTCATAATGACATCACTGCCTGTAGGATGTCTTTGTATTACATTGATACTGGCAAAACCTTGAGAAACCTTGGGGTAATATTTTGATGGTAACTCATTAGTGAACTTTTATGATAAGTTTTCCTGGTTGAGAAGTTGAAAGCTTAGCCCTGACCACTGCAACATCTTTTATTAAAAATTGCATGAAGGGTGAGTAAACTTGTATTTAATGTATGTTTGGTGATCAGCTGACAAGAAGTAACTTGGAGCTGTGCTTGATAAGGGAGTGGGACAACATCTGTGAACATTGTGATGACTCCTACCAGGGAGACTCCAGCTCCTGTCTGTCACAAGCTGGAGCCCTTACTGCACCTGCATATGATCAGAATCACAAGAGATTAATTGATTAATTTCCAGCAGACTGAGGGTGTTGTTGCTGAAAGTAATGCAGCTGAACTAAGTTCCCAGCTATAACAGAAAAGTGGAGAAAACATTAAACTGGAAAACAGATATCAGAATTAGGCCCTTTGGGATGTTAAATGTTTTTGGCAGCAAAGAATGGTTCTGTGCCAACACTACATGTTGAGAATTTTGATGCATATTTGGCTTATGACAGGTTTGCCTTCAACAAGTTTTCTCTTTGTGGAGGAGTTAGTTTTCACCCGAGTTGTTAGCAAACTAGCTGACCTTCTAGACCAGCTGAAAAAATGGTTAACAGCTATGGTGTTAACTATATGGTGGCTGTCTGTCTGTGGTCTAAGAATTTTATTTATGTATGTAGCTGGTACAGTATAGGTTCTACATCTGTGGGAGGGCTCTGCAGCCATTCAGCCAGGAACCTGGCATAGAAATATATGCCCTGCTGACCAGAGTAAACTGGAGAGAAAATAACTGAAGCCTCCTTGTCTCCTCTCCTCATTACATGTGGCATAGGGGTACGACTAGAGAAGCATTGATATCGTAGAAAAGAACTGCTGCTTGGATCATCTCTTTCAGAAATTAACTGTCAGCTTTTTAGCAGAGTAGAAGGCACAGTTTAAGGACATTGTTAAAATGAGAGTAAGGACAATGTTAAAATGAAAACCACTGAAATGGTACATTTATACAGTTTATACTGTGACAGAGTGAAATCTAAGAAACTAGAGGCATAGTTTTCATTTTGGCTTGGGATTTTTTATTTTTATGATTTGAAGGCCATATTATATCTGTGTGGTGATCGCCTGCAAAGTGTAATCCATAGAAGTTAATGTTTTTTAATTTTTTCTCTCTTTCCTTCTGTTCTCCTCCCCTACATCACACCCATGGCCTATCTACTTTGGCACTCATTTGTAACTTGTCCATTCACAGACACCCAACATTATATTCTAACATTCATTTCATGTGATGCTGTGATATTTTCTTTGTTCTTTGTTCTTTTTTT
>WEKY01052248.1:0-17114 GCA_013390045.1 Picathartes gymnocephalus | reverse complement strand
TTTTTTTTTTTCCTCTATCTGCAAAGGACTGTTTTTTTAAATCTTACTTTCATTTTGTTGTTTTTTTTTTCCTTTTGACTACATTTCTGCTTTTGTTAAATGGCATGGCACGGTCTGTGTGTGTCTTATCCACATCTTCCTTCTACTTCAGTCTCGTCTGCCATGCTTGCAGTGGTCCTGTAAACAGGAGGTGCAAAAGCCAGGTATTTCCTTAGATCCTGAGGAATAAAGTGAGTTATGGGCAGACGAGCAGCCTGTTGAGAGCTGCATGCATATTCCATTGCCACCATGGGATTGTTCTCTCTGGTTACAAAGTTTTGTGAGAGAGAAAAGGGTGCCTGGAGGAGGGGCCAGCTGCTGAACAGATCTGTGAGCAGGACTCACGGAGCTAATGTTGTAAGGAATCTTTGTGTGGTGGGAAGGAGCTCTGAGATACTGACAGGGGAAAACTTCACTGCTTTTTTCTACCTTGTGTCTGCTACCAGAGCTGGAAGGACGTGGTAGTAAAAATGGTCTCTCTCGGGACTAAACTTCTTGCCTGTTTGAACTTCGTTTCCTGTGTTGTCCAATCAGCAAATACAGCTCAAACCCTTTACCATGTATCCCTTTCTTTACTGCTTAAAAGTTGAGGCTGAATGTTCTTTCATTAAACAAGTTAGAGTTGGCTAGAGATAATTAGATGCAGTCAAATGGATTGCAATCTAATTTTGCAATATAAGTTACATTGTGCAGTATAATATAGTCTAACATAATCAAAATGTAAATATGTGATAGAAGTGAGATATTGGAACAAGTTGCCTGGACAGCTGTGGATGCCTCATCCCTGGAAGTCTTCAAGGCCAGGTTGGATGGGGCTGTGAGCCTTGGGCAGGGACACCTTTCACTAGACCAGGTTGTTGGAGTGCTGTTTCCCATCAGTGCATATGATATGAACATTTATTCCTTGCAAGATCATGCAATATGTGCATTAATGGTGTTACATACCACTGACTTCAAGGAAGTCAAGGAGGAAAATTTTAACATCAGTTCCAAACTCTTCAGCATTGAGAACCACCTTTTCTCAGTGTTACAGCAATTTCTGACATTTACTCCATCTGTTGTGCCCACATGCCAAGTAAAGAAATAACATGTTTAAAAGAAGTGACAATTCAATTTCCAGTAAAAATACTTGGATCATGTGGAGCTTTATAGATACATAACAAAATGTTCTTCATGCTTAAATCAAACGTTTAAACAAATCATCATCTGTTAAAATGCCCTGAGAGCACTGGGCACTAGGTGTTGACAAATGGAAATTGATTTTTATAGCAAGTGTACTTATGGGAATTTTTTTATGGTTACAGAAGATGTTCCAGCATATCCTTGATGGCAAGCAGACACATTTTCCAAGCTGGATGATCGGAAGGAAGCCACATGATAGTACACTTTGGCACATTGTTTTCAGACAACCTCATCTGCTCATTTTCCTTGTACATGTAGTAGAAAGGGGAATATTTTCTCCCCTTCCTCCTGCCACAGTTCTTCAGTGTCTTTCTGGAGTCACTTCCCTTAAGACTGTGAGAGAAATTCCAAGTTAAATGACAAGGATTTCTATACTTTCACATCTGCATTACAACTGGGGTCAGTTGATCTCGCCTCTGTCATCCTTAACTCTTGTTTTGCAATCCCTGTGTTTGTGGAGTGCGCCAGCATGGCATCCAGGAGGTCTTTCACAGCCATTTAGATTCAGAAATCCTTATAATCTACCCACCTGAGGGTCAATTCACCTGCATGTGATGTTTATATCTGTCTGGTGTATGGCTGGCTTCTGGAACCCTGTGTGCAGTTTGTGTGAGAGGCTGTCACTAAGCTCTCAGATATGTGAGCCTTCAGAAATTACTTCCTTTCCTTACTTTTGTTATTGCTTATCCATCGGATCACTGAATTGGTGAACCACATGTGTACATGCAAGTAGATGAGTAAACTCCTTGGGGCTATTAGACCTGGAAGTACTTGTGGGCTTCAAACTAGACATGTGTAAGTGCTTTACTTGTTTGTGGCCTTCTAAATAGTGGTATAAATATTGCCAAAAGCTGCACATATGAAGCAGTATTTAATAACAGCTTTGTTAAACTTACTGTATACCAGCACTTTTGTGCTGGGATAAAATTACCATATGGTCTTCACTAACAAATTATGTTCTACCCATGAATAGGCCTTTTATAATATGAAAATATTTAATTACAGGTATAGCTGAGGCATCAAATTTTACCTGAAAAAAAAGTTTTCCTTCAAATGTCAATTTAGACTATGCAGCTGAGTCACAGGTCTTTTTCCAATGAAAAGAAAGCCAACCCAACCAACCCAACCGCACAAATATGGATCCCCCCCAGTTGCCCCCAAATAAACAACAAAGCTAAATGCCTGGTCAATGTAGAGATTACTCAGATCAGTAACAGAAAAACAAATTATTCTCGTACTCAAAGAAACATTTAGAAATGCTTCCAGCTTTCTCAGAAATAATAATTGTGACCCAGAGCATGAGAAGCTGATTTAATATACTTGTATGTTAAAGAATTTATTTTTCCTTTTTCACTTTTTTTTTTCTTTGAAAGAACAACTAGGACAAAGTTGTTTACACTTTTCCAAGGAATGAGCAGTTACTGTCATATTCCTAGTGAACCGAACCACATGATACTCAGTAACAGGATTTCTGTGATGAAGAACAGAGCCACACATTCACCAGACTTTGGTGGGCTCCAGACAAGGTTTCTAAAACAAGTATTGAAACTGAAGAATATATAAAAAAAATTTTTTTAGGAATGACTCCAACCAGTTTTTTCTTCTTACCATGTTTTTGTATTAATTTTTAAAGAAAAGGAACAGACTATATGATAGAACTAAGCATCAGTTACGTTAGAAACACTGCGTGGGATATTATCCACATGGAAGCACTCATTTAGGTGTTTTTTGAACAATTTTGTTGATAAGTTGCTGACATCTGACTTGGAAACGTTACTTGAAACAAAAGGAGAGAATTTGCTTTACTACAACTTTTCTAAAGCAAAGGTGTTGGAAATGGAATAGAAATCCCTCAGGACCTCATGCATACAGGCTTAGAAGCAGAGAGGAATGCAGAGGCTGATTTGAAGCCTTTGGAGAAACTGAGATACATAAAGCCACACCAACATGAAGTAAAAATGTAGATTTAGATTTAAGCAAATAGAAGTATGCCTTAAAGTGCCTTAAGCACATATGAAACTGTATTAGTGGAAAAACCCTGAAGTCCAGTTTAAACTTCAGTAGCATAGCCTTTCACAAAATTAACAAAACTCTAGACATAACACAAATATGGCATGGTGTTATTAGATAGAAAGATAGACTATGTGCACAGATTCTGTGTAAGAAGTGACAATTATTGTCGTATAGCTGTGTTAGGCCAAGATAGGTGCAAAAAGATTGCAATAGAATCGTGTTTGTAGCTAATTGGATGGTTTATGAATACAATGCATTGTATGAGAACTAGCAGGCATCCTCTGCCACAGCTTCGCTTCTGCAAAAAACTCCCCTTCGGCTGCTTCTGCTCCTACTTCAATTTCTGCTGAGGATACTGAAAGGCTTTTAGCACAATGACATAGACTGTAACTTCTCACACTCCTGAGACTGACTGCGCCATGCAAAAAAGACTTTTTACTACAAACAGAGACTCCATTTGTCTCTCCAGCTGACCCAATACAACCTCGACAAAAGGAAAAATCCCAATGCAGCTATTAGCAGTATATTTTAATGCCATCTTTCTTTTCTTTTTCACTTTGCCTTGGGCTTAATGTTGCAGGTTACAGTGAAAAAAACACAGCATGGATAAACCAGAGTGTCATTAGTGATTTAGATATGTGAAGGAGATGCAAGGTTCTTTGATACTGTTCCTAGATAAAGCTGGGAACAACTTTCTGGAGGGGAATGTTCCATGCAAGATCTTTCCCCTCTTCCCAGCAGTGTTCACAGCCTGATAAGGGGAAAATCTCTTCATGGTCTATATCAAGATCTTATGTCTAAAAATACGTTCAGACAAAATATTGTTATAATTCAACTGACTTTGGTGCCATGAGAAGCTCTTGTAATGTGCCATTTGATGAAGTGATCCCCCTGGCTATCTCACCTTTACTGTGCTCAGTGTGCTGAATGAGCAGTTCAGCTTCAACTCTGTAAAGTTCACCTTTCTGTGCATATTCAGTGAATTACGTACTTTGCCATCAAATTCACTTCTCAAGAAATTTAAAATGATTGACACATTGCTGCACACAAGTAAAAGAAAGTGTCTTGTGTTTATTCTTATTATATAAATGTGCATTTCATTCAGAAGAGAAAATAGATACAGCTCATTAATGTAACTACAAACATTTCTGAGCAGTTCAGCAATGTTCATTCAGTTCTAAAAAGTATATATCCAGTGCTAATATGCATGATCAAGTCCTCTCTACAATATAGTTCTCATTTGAAAGCTCATTTAACACAAGATGACATCCAAATCAATACGTGTGAAAATGTGTTGGCTGAAAGATAGTAGCAACTTAGCATTCCACATTGCTGAAAATGGAGTGTATTCGTTTGTAATCAAAAATAACCCAGAATTTGGAAAGGAAAAGTATATGTTAAAAACTATTCAGAAAAAGCAGAGCCTCTACTGTTTGCAGAGTTTCACTTGAAGGAACACTACAGATGTAGTTCCTCTGTTCCTCATTGGAACAAATGTCTGTCCAGTCAAGAAATTCCAGGTCAAGGGATACTTGCCTTTCTGGAGAAAGCTATCATGCTGCTTTTCTAAGTGCTAAATCTGCTGATTTTTCTTTAAATTAGGGGAGGATATAAATCAGTAGCCAGATTTCCCAATTCTTTGAAATAAGAATTAATATTTTTATAGTATGAGTAAATGAGTACCAGCCTCAGTCCATCACTAATTAATCAGATGCTCTGAGAAAGCAATGGCTGACCTTAATTTGAAAGAGATATTTCTTCCAGACTGACTGAAGACAAGGCTTGAAATTCCTGTCATTTTGACACTGAGCACTCAGGAAAACAGTGAAAATTCTCTGGATTCACTCACCACACCACTCTAAGAGGGTGCATAATTAGTCAGGGAGATGACCTGAAGGGGTTTAAGGGCTGGAAGGGGATTCAGTCAGATCCAGTATAGCCACTGGTCTCTAGAGCTGGCCTTAGAGCCCTGGGTGAGGTACCTAGATTTCCTAAACTAATAAAGAGCTGCTGAGAGTGAGCTGAGAGGGAAAGACTTAGGGAAGGATCAGCCTTGGATTCTACGCTGAAGTAAACTCCCTCAGTGCTAGGGAGGGGAGCAAAGCATCCATCCCATTAGCCACATCTGAATTAAGGCTCGTGAAATTTTCTCCTGACACACATCAATATGATTGTAATTTCCCTTTCCAATAAAGTGGGCTATGTTTGAAAACACTCATCCAAAATATAGGTATATAGGTAAGAACATTTGATTCCTGCTTGAAACTGAAGGGTTTGCTTTGGCTGAAAGGAGCAAGAGGGAAAGAACTGTGGGGCAGCTGTGGTGCACCTGCCCAGAAGTTGTGTGGGAAAGTGGAAATGCTGCTGCTGCCCCCAGAGAAGTTCACACATGTGTGAATGCCCACTGCCTACAGAAACAAGTTTTGAAGAGAACCAACTGCACTACTTGAAGTTAAGTGTCTTAAAAGTCAGCCCACCCTGTGATTGTGTTGTGTTCCCACCCTGGTGGAAAAGTAGAGCAGCATGAGTTAAAGAAAGCACTCCTGGGTAGCCTTGGTGTTTTGGCTGGGAGCTTGAGTGTCTCAAGCCAAGAGGGCTGAAACTCCTCCCCGATTCCTGGATGTTTCCCCTGGTGCCTGGGTGTGACCTCTTGCAGATGGGCTGCTGTGCTTTGAAGGAAGTTGTAAGTGGCAGACCTGGCTGCAGCAGAGAACCTGGAACAAGGGTCATGGCAGGATTTCTGCAGGGAACAACCCACACCAGGCATTCTGAATGAGAAATAAGCCATGTGCCAAGTTCCTGCAGTTTGTTGGTGTCAGAGGGCTCCTGGCACATCCTCTGCTGCATCCTGGAGCCCACTGAGTCCTTTGGGCTGAAACTGCTGCCTTCAAACCCCCTCTCACACAACCAGAATTTGAATTGGCAGCACATGCAGTGGAGGGGGGAGTTTCTGCCCCTCTCCTGGGGTAGAGTGGGAAACTCTGGTTTCACATGGACGGTAGAGATAGGGCTTGAATTCAGGCGCCAGATCAGCTTCACCTCTGTTTTGCAGAAGCAGTTTCACTGCTGTCTGAATACTTGGGGAACTTCAAAGGAGAAGGTGTGGCAGCACTGCATCCGGCAGTGGCACACTAAGGGAGATTTTAGGATCTCAGCTTTTGACTGAAACATTCAATTAGTTGTTTTTTGGGTTGGGCCAGTTCCAGTCCTGGTCCAGGGCCCAAATGAGCTCCCAAAATTACTACACACATAAAAGACAGAAAGCTCCATTCTGAGGTTTATAATTGCCCTCGTGTAAAATTCCTCATACAATGCTGTCTTGAAGAAATATTAAATTGTTATGTTTCCTTTGTTTCACAACTTTGTATATTTTTTCATTCCTGGAAAATCAAACAAAGCTTTTAAAGTAAAGAGACACAAAAGAAGGGGAATAAGGGGGTAGAGGGAAGAAGCCCACAAAGCAAATATACCTATTACAATCAAACAAATAAAATGTGTATATGTATACAACTGGAGGATATTAAAAAAAGGCAGTCAGAAGGCTCAAAGCCTCATTCTCTGCTTAAGCCCAAACTTTTGTTAAAGAACATAATGCAAAAAACTAGCTGAGAGATTCCATACTTATACACATATTTACTGATTATTTAATTGTGAGACAGAATCTACATGAAGTGAAAACAAATCAGGTTTAGTAGTTGGAGGGAGTTGCTGTTTTCTTCATCCTCTTTTTTTTTTTCCTCCCTTTTTCTTTTGGCAAAGCAAGAGATGTAGGACAATGAAACATATAATTTTTTGATGAAAAAAGCAAAGACTGTTTTACTTCTGTTCAATTTCTCCCTCAAATGGTTCATTTCTTCATTTTCCAAATTTTCTCCAAACTGAGTATGGATTCTGCACTGGACCTATGTTTTCTAAAATATGTGAATTAAACTGCTCAGTTTTTTCATACTCTCAAGCATTTTTTAGAGCATGACCACATTCTTCCTCAAAGACACCTTTTTCTGTTCTTAATCTATTTTGTATAGGAGTCTTTCTTGTCATCCTTACAGTCTCTTTTCCTGAGCTTTTTCTAGTTGTACGATATCCTGAAAAGCATGATGCCATGGCATGATGCAGTGGGTGTTTTTGTTTTCTGTATTGTTTTTACTGGTTTTTCAGTGTTTTTACTGGTTTCCCAGTGTTTCCCTCCTTTACTATAGCAATTCCAAACAATACTTGACTTTTAACTGTGGCTGAGCTTTAACTTAGTGTTTTCACAACTATACTCAAAGCCACTCTGAGGCCTTTGAAATATAACAGGAAATTCAGACACACCTTTCTGTACTGGTTCTTAGGAATTCTTTTTCCACTACATCCATAGACTTTCAGTTACTGGATAATGGTTTTTATCTTCAGGCTATTTAATTGCTTGGTAACTTTTCTAGTGAAAACTGTTTACTGGACTATTCAGCCTGTCTCAGGATTGGTGATCCTGAGTACATCTCTGCCATTTGTGAACTTGGCAATGGTTGTGAACTCATTATTTGTTCCATATTTCATATAACTTCTGAAAATATGGAGCAGCAAAAAAGACGTGAGAGCAGATTCGTGCCACCTTAGGCTATTTCTTTTTGCCTAGATTTCTGTCTTTTAATTAACTACTAATCTCCTGGAAGATTTTTTTACTCCTAGTGCTTGATAGTTTCTCTAAGCTTAGCAAGGGATCTTGCTGAGAAGCTTTGAAAAATCAGGCATACTCCATTCCAATGAGCATCCCTAGCTACATTCTTATTATTTTTGTTTTCTTGCTCTGATTATCTTTTCCCCTCTAGTTAAATATAGATTTAGTTATTTAAACTGTTTTCTTAATTGAAATATTTTTATTTTCTCATTCATCTTTACTTATTTTTTCCTTTTTTTTTGCTAATATCCTAACTTCCTGTTAAAAAATCTCCATCATATCTGATAGCCTTTTTAGCCATTAATTTTACTTTTAAAGGATTCTGTTCAATTGTTCTTGATTAAGTTAAAAGAGAAGGAGATTTGGAGGGAGTAGAGAGGAATTTTTCCCTTCTCCAAGGGTACCGAATATGCAAATATACTCTCTGGTTGTTATTTCTTTGGCTGTATTTTAATTTTTGTCTTATTAATTGTTCAGGAAACTCCCTAGCTACTTTTCATGGATTTTTTTGCCTAGATGTTGGCAGTCACATAGCCATTTCTTATTTTACTTGAAATTTCTTTTTTTTTTCCTATTTTTTCCCCAAACCACATCTTGTTATATAAACTTGTTGAAAGCATGAAAATAGTAAACAAGATTTTCTCCATGGAGTATTTTGAGACTTCTGTTTTACACTGTCCATATATACTATAAAGTGTTAATGTTCTCATCTAAGTAAAATACACTATGAGTATCTCAGATAACTTCCTTAATGAATAAACCCTTCATATTTCTTCTGTATTTCATTGTGTAGCATCAAATACGTTAAATTATATACTTAAGGTAGGATAATTTTGTCTCTAAATATAGGGAATATTCTCTGTGCTTTGAGAATATGCCTGAAAATATTCTGATGTAGAGGAAAAGGGGAAATATAATAAGATAGAAGAAATATAAAGATTCTTCAATGACTTGAATATTGAAGACATCCCACTGAAAGCAGAAAAAGGTATATTTCTGTGCTTTAAAAGTCGGGAAAATAGGTGTGAGGCATACATATACAGGTGTAAGATTAGAAAGTAGAAGATTCAAATAAAATTCAGATTCTCAAGAGACAAAAATTAAAACAGGTTCATAGAAAGTTTGGCTAAAACTAAATGTTTTATTAAAATTCTTACTATGATTAATATTATTAAGAAAATGGGACAAAAAAAGAAGAAAAGTCAGTGAATATTTAGATTATATATTATGAGACTATAGAGTTTACTTTGGGAACAAGATGAAAAAATTTTTGATTCATTGTGCTCTTCTTGGGAAACTCATGGAGGGCCAAGGAATCTTTGAGAACTGGTAGAAGGCAAAGAAATTGCATTTTACATAGTCAGAAATGTAGTTTTAAGTGGGGCCAATTAGCTGAGGAAATAGTAAATTGATAAAAATGCAAATCATTGCTTGTCAATAAATATAATAATAAATATAAGACAAATTTAATATAGTTCCTTGATAGAGCAAGTAGTACAGTGAACAAAGGGAAACATCATTTATGATACAACTGGTCTTATGTAGGCTTTTGGTTTGCCCCACCTGGGACTGTCACGAACAAATTAAGAAGTATGTGAGGTGGATTCAAAACTCTACAGAGACTTTCAGTCAAAAAAGTCTCTCTGGTAGTTGGCTCTTAAGGTGGCATGAAATCAGCTTCCCCTGGGGCTAGTGCCTGTGCGTATTTTTATGTGTGGCATGTACTTAACACTATAGAAAACCAAGATGTTTTCAAAGGACAACCGGCAAGTTTAAAGACAACCTGATTGAAATTTGAAATGGCATTGATAAATTGCAGGAATAGTGTGAAATCAATATAATGAGTATTGGTACAAAATGACTTGGCAATTTTATGGTCACCCTAACAAGAATTGCTTTCTAGCTTCTAATCCTTGAGTCACTTCTTACTGTTTCAGGAAAATAATATAACAACCATTCTTCTTTTCTATTCAAGAATTGCACTTTGGTCATTTCTCCTCTGTGTGAAATACCTCTGACCATGTGTAGAGATAAACATTGCAGACATTTGTATCTGCATAAATAATCCATAGTCATGAGAGAGAAGTAGAGTGTGATTTTTTTCTCATTTTAGTGTAAATGTCCAAACAAGGCTAGTTTAAATCCCTTCTAAAAGTGCCTGTTCTCATTTACTGAGAACTAAGGATTACTATGTTGGGAGTAGCATCTACACTGGGGTTATGTTTAAAACAGGCAAGATGCATCCTTCTCTCTCGCTGAATCTGTACTAGAAAGTGAAATACTGCCGGTGGATGTTTTTGTGTCAGTGAGTAGATGGAAAACTCCCTGGGATGATGACTGATGTTCTCCCAAATAATTGCCTGGTTCAGTTCAGAAGTGAAAACATTCCAGAGAATTTCTTGCTAAGACATGTGCATGTAGGCACATATAAACACCATGTTTTAGACACCAAGACAGTTCTTCAGATTAGACATTGCCAGCTCCATCCCAGCTGACCTTGTTGTCTGGGGAAGTTACTAGCTTTTCTGCTTGGGAAAGTTAATAAGCCATGAGCTAACTCAGAGCTCCCACCGGTTTCAAGTACGTAGGGACAATCACTGTTGTCCTTATCACTAGTGTGGTTGCAATTTCCCTCTACCCCAAATCCTACACGCATATATTTCCAGGTAACACCTAAATCATCTCCTACTGTGTTTTATTTCTGAACAAGTGAAATCTTTGCTAATGCTATATCCGAGAAATCTCTGTTATTCTAATCAGCTAATCATTTTGAAGGTATGAAGGCTTCCAGATTTTGCAGGGCTCTTTACTTTTGAATGAAGTTTAGGATGTAAGATATTCATCTATTTGACAAATTTCCTTTCTTTTTTTCTGACTCTCATGCCACTTTAATCAATTATCCTCAATGACTGAAATTTCTTCAAGATTTTCAGCTGACTATATCCGAAAAGGTTTCCTTCCTTTCTCTTTGGGTTCTGCAGCATGTCTATGCAGTGGTCTCTTTGTAGCGTAAAGAAGGAAGCCAAAGGGCTGGCAGAGTAGGTATGCACATAAACAGGATGTGTTTTCTCTTCCTTCTACTAACTGCTTTGTCCTTCTATCCTTGAAAGCATGTGTATATCTCATATTATCCAAAAGAGGTCAGTGGTTGTCTAGCCTTTTCATACACTGAGGAGAGTCTAGGAGAATATAATGTGAGCCTGTGGCTCTAGTGGTTTCTGATCTGCTCACTTTTAGTCCCAGAGGAATCACCAATCCTTATGTGGATTAGCAATGTGTTGGAGTAGTCTGTGATTCAGATGAGCCCTGGCAGCTTTTCTTTAAGCAGACTCCAGGCTCATTGCAGTGGCACGTTCTGATACTTCACAAGGCAGCAGATCATTCTTTCAGATTCCTCTGCACTGAGTACCAGAAGCACTGCTCTTTGAAATGTATAAGCATACCTCTAAAGAAGAAGCAGAGGCCTTAGGGCACATTTTTCAAATCAGCAGGGTAGATTCCTTGCAGGTCACCAAGATAGAAATCAGTTACTGGCCTTGGCTACTGAGGCTAAGCAAGCAGCATTTCCTGACTGAGGAGCAACCACATTCCTTCTCTCCTGCCAGAGTTGCTTCAGATTCCCTAGATAACCTAAAGCCTTCACACTTCCAGATCTTCTTCTGCTTCAGGCAAATACATATTTCTTATATTTGTCAGCCCACTTCTTTGTCAAGATTTCCTGCTGTTCTTGAGAAGACCTACTAACAGCAACTTTTTTGATGGACTTTTTTTATTTTGACTTCCTGACTTCCAGTGGGTGTAAGACCCAGTGTTTAAAAAGTCTGTATGAGTAGATCCTTATATTTATTGGCATCCACATTTGAACATAGCTTTTACAGAAGCAGTGGAAGATCTGCCAAGCAGATGTCTCCAATGAGGGCCCATTATGAAGGGGCCCTCCTCCACTGAAGGCCCATCATTTTTGTCCTTGCGTATTATTATGATCTTCATTTTCCTGTTCTGTAGCTCTGACAGGAAACACCTTTGCACTACCTCTTTACTTTCTTTTTATTCCATGCTTTTCTTTAGGTGGTCACAGAATTATAAATGCACATTGAAGCCTAGAGCATGTTCCTACAAGATAGTGATTACAAAAATGGATACAAATAAGTGGTTATTATAATAGGTATATCATTTGGGAAGCCAAGTAGATGCTAGTAGCCAGGACAAATTTGCAGGACAGAAACATTGAATAATTTGGATTAGAAAGGACTTCTGAAAGTAATCTGGTATGTGCTCAAAGAAGAGCAACCTTGGAAATTAAAGCCAACCTTGAAGTTACATCAAGATACTGATCCACAAAGTCAGCATTTTTTAGGGCCCTTTAGTTATGGACAGTGCTCACATTTCATGTGATGGCAGAAAGTTTTATTTTTTACTCTTCTTCTGTACCCAAAAGGCCTATTTTTATAGATATTCTGTAGATTCCTGTCATTTGATGAAGAGGCTACAATACTGAGTATTTTAAAGGCATGATGTAGAATGGACCAGAAACGAAAGCAGGAAAGATGCCCAGGAGCAACACACAAGGGCAGGAACAGAAAAACTGGTTAATGTTATCAACCCACTTATCAGCAGTGCACCAATCAAGGCAGAGTTAACAGAGACAATAAATTGGGAAAATATCCTTTTACTGACCTTTTGCATCATTGCAGAGCACATTTCCATCACAAATGTAATTTTCTAGCTGTGGTATTCTTGAGGGAAGGGTGAGAAGAGGAAAATAAGAAGAGCTAGTCTGAACCTAGGAATGGCCAAGTAATTAATATACTGGAAGGGTTCCATACACATCACACATTCCTGTACAAAATGTGCTTCAGAACAGGTTTGGGACATGTGATCTGTTAGAAACATCTATATTTTGTGGGCTTGTACAAACTCAGTTAATGCATCGTCATATTTGATGCTCCTTGAAAAAATTATGCTTTTGGTTGCACTTAATTCTGTAACAGCTATCTCCCTTCTGCTTTAGCTTTGCTGTTGCCAGATCAGGATATCAAATGAAAATATAGTGGATACTCAGATCTACTTTTGAAACTAACAGCTACTGTTGTCCAGAGCAATAGCTAATATCCCAATAGTAAAACTATTTTCTAGTGACATGGCAGCAAAAAGCTTTGGTTTTCTTTTGATATCTCTAATTATTAACCAAAGTGAATCCTACCTAATTTGCAAGAATTTACATTGTAGTTTAGTTCTATCATAGAATTTTCCAAATTAACCATGAAGGAACAAGACCATGTCATAAACTTGTAAGAATCAAAAGGTGATCTCAGGACACAGTTATAGCAATTCAAGCCCTCAGAACTTGTAAATAACATTGCTCATCACAAGTGGTTATTAGCAATTTCTTCACCTTCTTTTTCCTTAATTGTTCAAATACACTGAAGGCAAAACAAACTAGAAAGTTATTTAGCATATGTTCTTTGGAGCACTTAAATTTGCCAGGAACCATCTAATCCTTAGCCAAATTATTTGCACAGTTTGTTGAGCTGGAAAAAAGTACATGTAGCTGACACAAAATGAAGCAGCTCTTGTGTGCAGCTGGATTTGGGGGATTCTTGAAATCTCCGGGTTAATAGAACTACCACATGTGTTGGCTACCAAAACGCATCTTGTTCCTTGTTGTAGGTCATTGCCTATGGAAACTTGCTTTCCTGCCTGATGTTAAAACATAGAACTTCTTTCTGTAAACATAGTAAGGAGAACTAAAAATTTCCTTACTGAGACACATTATTATAGCCTTGGCCTGTACTTTAACATGATGTGCTCTAAGTTCAAGTATGCTGTCTTTTTTAAACATGTAATTATATATATACTGCTTTGCAGTTGAAACACTCCCTGAACTAAATGCAATATGCAGCAATGTCTGTTTCTTCAATTTTTTTCTTCCTTCCCAAAGTGCATCATTATTTCATAAATGTCATCTGGATCTTTGAAGAAAACATGTTTTTAAAGAAAATAATTTAGATGATGAAATCAATAAGGATATAGGAAACTTGTCAATTCCTTACTACTAGAGTGAAAAAGACATAAAATACTTTTGGAAGATGATTATGTGGAAGTAGGCAGAGAAATATATAAGTCTTTCAAAATATGCCTCTTTTGAAGAGCACAAAAAGAACACAGTTTTTACTGTTGAAATCTTAACCAAGAGGAAAAATGGAACTCTCCACTCTTTTATTCATAGTGCTCCTGATCATTACTGTGCACCCTGCATTTTCTTTTAATCAATTTGATTTAAGATTCTACTTTGTCAAAATGGCAATCACTCCATATTTACTTTTCATTCATATAAATAACAAATTTACAGAAAAGAAGTGATGCCGTATTTATTTAGATCATCTGTCCATCATGACTGCTATTTTGTACTTTGCAATGATCAGTAGCAGGTGCTTAAGATAAATTTACTATAGATAGAGTATGCTACACCTGCTCACTGCCCTGGAGTGAGTTCCTCATTTATGATAATCAGTGGTTGTAAACATTTCCTGAACTGTGGGTCTCATCTGGACGATCCTGCTATGTAGCCTCTGATGGATCTATTCTCCATGAGAATTTTTTAATGCCATTTGGAGCCTTTTGGACTTCTGACCTTCCCAACATCCTGTGATAATGAGTTCTACAGTTTAATTTTGAATGAGATCTAATTATGTGTGAAAAATGACTTCCTATGTTTGTATTAAAATTTCAGCCTGGTAAAAAAATTGGGTACTCCCTGATTGTTATACTAAGAAAAGCAGTGACTAGTGCTTCCCTATTCAATTTGTCCACATATTTCATGGTTTTATAGACCTCCATCACATCTCCCTTTTGCTATGTCTGCCCAAACTGAGAGACTATGTCATCTCTACTTGCATTAAAATGACTCCATATCGTTTTTCAAAGATGTGCGAGGATACATAATGATGGAACAGTGAAGGTGATGGTGCTCTCTATGACAACAGCTCACAGTAAAATGACTGTGACTCCATTCTTTTCCAAATTAGAAGGACTTTTGGCCAGCCAGCTCTTCTGAATACTGGGCTGTTCTAAAGTGAGTCTCTGCTTATTTGCATACTTTTCTCAACCTATCCCTAAAAATACAATTTTCATGACTAGTGCATGACTTCAGACATTCTGGTTAAATTTACACTCTGGAATTACTCTGTCACCTTTATTTTCCTCCTTTTATCCCCAAATCAGTATACTTATGAATGATTTTTTTTCTCTCATCTAATAATTAAAAAGTGACATTTATTTGCTAGATATTCTAGACAATGTCTTACCCAGTCACTACTAAAGCTACACTATGTTTTCATGACCTGTTTAGATAATAATAGGTTAGTAAAGCAAGTACTTAATCCATTGGCAGAATTCACACCTACGGAAAATGAGATATCTATGTCCAGCTGATTTGTGTCATGCAGCAAAGATGAGCAATTCACCTGGGTTGCAGCAGGGCAGCAGTGCTGACTGTCAGAGCTGTGTGCAGAAGGAGTTGTAGGGACCAAAGGAACCAGAACTTCTATTAAAAGTGCCATGTACAGTGAAGTAACTGAGATCCCAGATGTGCTGTGTTTCCTTGTATTTCCAAATATGGAACTTTTTTTTGTAATCAAAATAATCGTAACTGCAATAAACCCCATTTTTGTCAAATGAATGCTTTTTCTCACCCTGTTTTGATTAAACATTATATTTTATTTTAGTATTCAGCAATATTTTGCCATTAATGTTTTTCAGGTGTTATAATACAAGTTATAATCTGTAAAAGAAAGCAAGTAGAGGTGGCAAGGGGGGAGGAGTCACTGTCTCGGTGACATGAAAATGCACTCACACTGTCAATGTGAGCTTCCTTGCGCTTTGGATCTTGTTACATTCTCAGGCCATGTTCCCTAGCTTTTGCCAATCTTTTGGTGATTCTTGGTCATATTCCAGCAAGTTGGGGCCAAGCTTTAAGTACTCTGGAAACTGGACTTTGTTCAAACCTTAAAATAACTTATAGTTTGGGACAATATTTATATAAAACTTACTTTCATTCAGTCAAAATTCAGTGGATTTGTGTGAGTTTTATTTCAAGTTTTACATCCCATATGAATGGATCTGTGTAACTGGAATCTGAAGCTGATGAATACATATGGAAGAAGGACAAAAGAAAAAAATGCTTACTTTATCTAAAAGTACTAGCTGTTTTTGCCCATTTCCATGAAGCAAAGGAAGAGATGAGTAATTTTCTACCAGTCTACATTGTAAAATTAACAAGGTTCAAGGAGCCATTGCAATATAATAGTTATCTGTCAAACTGTGATAATGTTCTATAGGATTACATTGTGATCTTAAACTGTTCTGGGGCCATAGGGGCAAAGATATCAATTATATGCCTACCTAGAAATAAAGTGGCTCATATGCTAGAAAATATCTGAGGTCTCTTTCGAGTATTTTCTCTCACACACAGCATTTGGAATGGTTCACTTCTTGCAAGTTAAAATGTTTCTCACTCACAGAGAGGTCACATAGATCAGCAAAAGGCAATTTGACTCAAATCCTACTCCTGAGGGAGGGGATGCAGTTGCAGAATCTCACAATATTGTCACCTAAGTGAATGTTACTGGATGACCTCACTGGAGATTTTCAGCTCAGCCTGAAAACTGTTCATAGAATAACAAACAAACCCCAGAGGTCTAAAATTAGGTCTGTGCGAAAGTCCATGGTGTGTCTAGTGGGAGGTGGAGAGGCTTGGATATAAACAGGCACAACAAGTGGAGCTGGGGACAGTACACACTAGAGGGTGCTGATAGTGTAGAAGGAAGAATTCAGCTGGTCCAAAGGACACATAAAGGATCATGAAAGCAGTAATATAGATATAGGTAAAACTAATTCTTGTCTGACAGCTTAGGTCAGTTGGCAAGATCAGGGCTCTTTGACTTCACATAGTGTAATTCAAAAACAGATGTAAGACAGTGGGGATTTCTCAAGAATCTTTTAAATGCAAACTTTATCTCTCATTTTGCTCTGTAAGCTGCCTGCGAGAAAACATTTTCTCAAATGCAGATTGCATATTTATTTATTCATTTTGTAAAATTAATGTTGATCAGTGACTTTTGCAAGATTTATTGCAGCTTGTGATCCTAACAGCTGCTTCAGTTTAAGTTGAGAGGATGACAGGTCTCTCTTGAAAATATCGTAGAATCATAGAATATGC
>WEKY01052234.1:23555-51194 GCA_013390045.1 Picathartes gymnocephalus | reverse complement strand
CTTGAGAAATAACAGGTGATAATGAATTAGCACCAACAGCTAACTGTTTATTCTCCACTAAACTGTCCAAAGCTTGGCTTACAAGTACAAGAATTAATTAGCTGATGTCAGGAATAGAAGCAATGATCAGTATTGGACCACCTGGACATATTAATGTCCACTGAAGTCAGTGGATAGTGCTGATATTAGCAAGAGAAAGCTGATGCAAGCCAGGAAAGTAAGAGTGACCTGGCTCTGCTTTTGAGTTTTGTTTTGGAGGTAGATTAGTAGCAGAGTTTTCTGTCTGGTGAATGAGTCTGATCTGTTACTCATCAACCAAACAAGCCAATGCAGAATTAAAACAAAGCAACTCTCCTGCAAACGAAGCAGGGTGCGGTTGCCAGCTGTGCTCAGCTCTTGCTCCAGAGTGAACCTGTCAGCCTGCACGGTCAGACAGTTGCTATCGCTGTATGTGGAGAAGAGGACTGGGAAGTGTTTTAGAAGCACGGGCTTTCTGACGCTTTTATTAGGTGATCCAGATATTTCTTGATCCAATAAAGATGTGATCCTGTGCAATCTGCTCTAGAGGGACCTGCTTCAGCAGGGGGATTGGACTGCATGATCTCCAGAGGTCCCTTCTAACCCCAACTCTTTGGTGCTTCTGTGTGACAAATGTCTGAGAGGGCCACTGTCCTGCCTAGCACAGCCAGTCACAGAGCAAAGAATGACTCAGCTAAGGAAAGCCAACATTTCATTAATCCATCAGGTGTAAAAGCATGAGGAATGTGGAAAAGCTGTGCAAAGTACAATAAAGCTTTACCAGAAGATCCCAGAGGACTATAATAGAGGTGAAGAGAATATAGTCAGCCTTTATGAAATCTTGGTTAACCAACATAGGGCTGAACAAGATAAAATGTGGCAACAGATGTATACTGGTATGATCTGGTTTGTTGACCTACTTGTATACAAATACCTTGACTAGCATCAGCAATTGTAATAATTTAAATATTAAAAGTCCTAGCAAGAAATTGCTACAATACACTACAATTAATAATTCACATTTTAAAATGTTGGTAAAACAGCAGAAGTCAGCAAGACTGCTGTTTTTACAGGACATTAAAAAATAGCTATTAAAACCTTTTGCTCTGCACATGAGTATTTTGAACGATGCAAATTACAGTTCTGTGCTTCCCTCCAAAGGTCTGTAGGCAATAAGACTTCTCTTCCCAAATGTAATTTTTTTCTTTAAAGAATGTGTGTATACGATTAAACCAAGCTTGCTCTTCTACCTAATTTTTTGGAGAAGAGCCATCTTTCTATTGGTGTATTATAGGAATGAAGCTCCCTCCCCCTTCACAGAAGATGGCACAATTCAGAAGAAGTTGTTTCAGAACATACTCAGTTTAATTACAGGATCAGGGAACACAGAAACATTTTCTTGGCAACAGGTAGAAAAGCTGGCAGTTACTCATTTTCTCTGGAGCAGTTTCCTGGCCTTACATCGATGCATTAGAAACTTGGATCTCATTTCTCACTTTGTTTTTCTCTTCCCCTGCTTCATTTCCTCTTTATCAGTTTTCTCCTAGTGGTACATAAAAATAACATGCTGCATTCTGTTATGAAGAAGACATTAAATCACTTGCTTTTAAATCATAAGAGGTAATGGAATGTGGTAAGAATCCTATGCATATACATGTGCACTATCTGATAATAAATAAGGTAGATAAATGAAGATCATGAAGAAGAGATAAGTGTTGAATTTTAAACTGATTCAATTGCTATTGCTGAACTTATGTATGAAAATATATTACATGCACAAGAGAAAAATCAGGTTTATAATGTAAACCTACTGGGACATCAGGCAAGAGAAAACCTTTAGGGTAGATAGAGAACAGTCACCAGCAGTCCTTGTCACTTATGGTAGAGTTTAATTGCTGTAGCCTTACTGCCTCACTGCTCCATGAAGTTCATATCTATTGATCACTCCATATATTAAGTTGAATTTAATACTTGGAAGTAGATATCATACATTACAGGCAGTATTTTTCAGAGAAAATCTATTGTTCTCCTTCCCTTGTCCCTCTGAGGGACTAAACAAAACAAGTAAGAGAAGTAACTGCTGACTGAAAAGAAAGATGGTGCAAGTCCTGTGTATATTTACTTTCCTATATTTTAATATAGTCATGAACAGAGAATATGAAGAATTAATCAACAATCTAAACTGGATCAATGATGGAGCTCTCTGGGCAAAGATGAGCCATAAAAAAAGACATACTTAACTGATAGAAGTTTTAGGAAATAATTTGTATACCTGTCTAGCATTCAAAACCATCTCACTTTTTGCTATATACTTAGCTTGATTTTTATCATTGTTGCTTTTAATTCTATCATAAAATTTCTTTTCATAGATAAAAAGTATTTTTGCTCAGATACCTAATTATTTTTGTGTTTGTACACCATATGGAAGATATAAACAGATTCTTCTTAGGAGCATGCCATGTCTGTATTCTGGCCTTATAATTTTAGTTCATTTTTGTAACTCTACACAAGCTCATTTTATCCAGAGGGAAAAACCAGCACTGGAAATGTTTATTTTCTGTCATCCTTTCCGCTTACTTTATGCCATTGTAGAACAGTAATTGAGTGTGGCTCCCATTACTGATCCACATCATGTACATTGTCACATGTCAAAACAGTTTCTGGTTCTGCAGTTTCTGGGACTGGAAAGAGTACTAAGTTAAGGTAATTTTTTTTTTTTTTTGTCTTAGGCAGTAATTTTGCCCCAGTGCCAGAGAACAATATTTAAATTCCTATTTTGAGGTTTGCAAATCATAAAGTAGGGCAGTAATTTATTAGGTTAAGATGTTATGCTGTATTTTGTTGAATGCAGAGCTTTAGAGTTGGGGTTTTTAAAATATGAATTGTGAAACAGTTTCTGCACATTTGTACCCTTCCATAAAAGCAAAACAAAATATTTTCAGAGGTAGTGAGAAACAGCACAAAAAGGGTTAACAATCAAACAGTACAGTTTCTGGAGAACTTTAAACTTCTCCTCTAAACACTCAGCACAGCTATGGCCTAAAGTTTTAATTTAAATTTTTGCATGACTCTAGGAAGTGTTTATAAGACTTTGCAGTGTTTTACACCAAGTCTGGAAAAAATACAGTAAAGTTTTTTTACCAACAGTGTTGATTATCTGTGTGTAGCTCTTACTTAAGTGGCTTGAGCTTATCCCTAACAAATAATATTTTTTAAGACAGGGATGGCATAAATCTCTACCCACAGATGCTAGATTTTCTGCCCAATTCTGTATAATGTATTCTGTCAGAAAAACAGTTAATAGAACTAGAGAATGTTTCTTTTTCCACAAAGACACCTTAATTCTGGAGCAAGATTCTGTTTATCTGATTACAGACATAGCAAACAGTAAATTCAATGCTCAGTACCCTGTGTCTTCAAATAGTTTATTGAATCAGGCTGGTATTACTTAGAGTCATTTCCTGAACCTGGGTGCTAAATTATGCAAGCCCTTGGAAGCAAGACTCATGTTCAGCTACTCAGTTGTTCAAGTATGTCACTAAATTATGCCTCTAAAAAAGGCTGTATTGAACCTTTATGATATTTTTGTGCATTTAAAAAATGTGTAAATATCTACATACAGTATCTGAATTTGATTTCAAAAGATTTGTCTGGAAGACATTAACTGGAATGTTATTCCACTGGTTTGCTGGGGTTTTTTTCAGAATTAATTTGGGTTCTTAAAAAGAATTTTGTATTTAATGCTACTTTTTGTAGTACTCTTCTCAAATTTCAGTACTCTTCTCAAATATTCTTTCTTTGGAAAGAATATTAAAGATGGATTTGCTTTTTTCTTCTTGTTTCTTCTTTTCCTCTTGACTACGTTCTTACACTACAGTTTACATAATGATAAATATGAGAGTAACGCCTGGTGATTTTGACTCACTTTGGATGATAAATATGAGAGTAACCACTAATGATTTTTGACTCACTTCTGATTTCCTTTCAGGGCTTTCTCCTTTTATTTTCAGGCTTAATCACTGCTATTGTGAAAATATTTGCTGTCTTCACAGAAGTTCCCAAAGGATTTTTGGCTATGACTTGGTTGTGTCCTGTTATTCATACATATATAATTGATCCACCTATACATGTTGTTAATTAACTGCCAGTTAAGTACAAATCTCCTTATTTTTTTCCAAATATAAAATACAGGTTTTTTCCTATCATACTGTGCCACACTTAAAATAGTGTTTGAGGAATTTACCCAGTTTTTATTTAGATATGCTCATCCTGGTAAAAGGTAAAAAAATTATTTTTTTTATAACTAAACTAATTTTAGGTAAACTAAATTTAATTGTTCTACTTTTACTATATTTTTTCCTGAGGTGCCCAGGATCATCACATTTCCAGATTGAAAGTATGTAGAACTCCAAACTCATTTCAGCAATTTTCTGTGCTCTGAATCTAGAGTGAATATTTTGTTTCCACTTTCAAATGTTAAGAAATAGTTTCTTTTTTCTTTTAAAAGTCTTTATCTTATTTATTTCTAACAGAATACTTACTTAATCACATGGTATTTACTATGGCTTCTCAATAGCGTATGTGCTTCAGCAACTTTTGCAGAAGTTGTAAGTCATTTATTTGCAGAGTAGAGGCTTACCATTAGTCTGGTTATCTTACAATTTTCTAATAATAAATGTGAGAAAAAAGCTTTTTCTGAAATGAAATTGTGGCCATGTATAGCTTACTTTTGACCTATTCTAATGTAGAAAGCAAGAAAATTTGTTTCCAATTTTTCACATAGCTAATTTTCAGTTCAATTTATATTTTTCATAATCCTTTTCATATGTTGTTTTCTTTTAACTGAGTTGTATTATTGCCATTTACAATATCAACCCACATAAGAGTGAGGAATAGAGGACAGAAAGGAAAACTAAGAATAAACAACTTATAGTCTTAATAATTCTTAACTAGCTGCTGCTTTAGATCCTTTAAACATGGTGATAATTAATGTGAAAAGTTCTGGAAGCCTTCATAAGCTAGCTTGATCATCTGAAGAATGCTGGTACTTATTAGGGAAAGTTCATGATTCATACACAAGGATTAAGCCAAGAGAATCTTGTGACCTAAGCAGCCAGGCTCTCCAGTGGTAAAAATGGGATTTTCTTATCCTACAAAAAGGACGTGTTTGGTTTAGGAGCGAGCAATACGTGGGGTGGAGGGAAATGGCAGTTTCGGCACATTGCTGGTGCCATGATAGAAATACAGAGTTAAACTGCAGCACATGAAGTCTTCCACAGGGATGAATCAGAACATTCCTGAGAAATGGCAGTGAGGAGAATTGTAACCTGAAATGTGAGGGGATTTTATGTTCAATGTCTGAACTATCCTTAAGAAATTTTTAGTAATTTGCCTGATTACTCTTCCTTGGGTACTAAGCACTTAAACCCAAACACATGAACATGTGTCACAGTGTGGTAGGTGGAAAATTCTGGATGTAAGATACGGAAGGATGACATGAAATCTAATCCTATTTCTAATAGTAAATATCAAGAAAGTCAGTCAGCTTCAATACTTCAATTTCCACATTTGAGTTAATTTAACTTTTGATCAGTATGTTTAGAGCCTTGAAAAAAAAAGGCCTTTAAAATATGACCAATAAGGGATGCACAGCATAAGTGAGCATTGCAAACCAGCTCCCTGAGACAGTCACATAAACACTCTATCCTTTTGCAGAGCTCATTGACATAAACAATCTTGGTTATATTTAGATGCCTTGCCACCTCTATTCTCTCCTCTTTTTAGTGCTCTATCTCACTGTATTTGACAAATTGGAGGGGAAAACGAAAGTACAAAAGCTGTAACCCTCATCACTTTTTAACTGGAATCTGCAGTTACAAGCATGAGGGAAGTAAAACACATGTTGCTTTCATTTCCTTTTAAGAATGGATGAATATCAGCAGACATAAATGTAATCATTGTATATAATTGGTGATCCTCTTGGCTTCTTTAAAAACCATGCTGGCAAATTCCTTAGCCTTCCCAATTCTGAGATTTCTGGCAGGCATTGAGGGTTTCAGTGGTAGCTTTTGTGGGAACTGCAGAGGTGGGGTCACAGCAAACTCCTTTCTGTGCAGTCTTGTATTGTACAAAGCAGTTATAATCAATGATGGTGTAAGGGACACACACAGGCCACTCACTTCAATATTACATCAGGGGGTTGGTTTCTGTTCTGTGGAGGAAATACATCTAAAGCTTCATGCAAAGAGATGACTTGTAGGAAAAATTTCCCATCATTACACTCCTGTGCTTAGTTGCAAGGTCTCACATTTACGTGTATTCACACCTTCTTTTGCCATCCTGTTGAGTTGTGGTTGAAACAAAAAAGTCATACAATGAAAAATATAATCCATAGCAGTACATACAGCAAATTCCATTGCTACTATAAATTATATCTTTGCTATATAAGCTAGAGATGTTTTATTTACTAGCATTTATTTCTATAATCAGTGTATGTGTGAGAAGGTGCCTGCCCCAGATAAAAGTTGGCCCTAGAAGGTTTGTGAGGATTATGTAGTCTTTCAAAAATCTGTACAGTTTGCATTGGGAAAAGTATTTCATTCATCTTTTATTTTCATTCCAAAGTTATACTCACTGTGAATATCTAAATATACAGAATATACATAATCCTGACACTTGTACAGACATGAATTACCTCATTTTTCAATGCAGTTTTACATGACAGAATAGAATACTCATAAAAAAAGAATAAGCAAAATGAGGATTATGACATTATTTAGATATTTTAATTTTCCCATAAGAATTGTAAATCAATAGCAAAATATACTTTTATTTATTTTCTGTTGAGTAAAAAGAATAAAAATTCCTCAGATCTACATGGCATTGTATCCAGGCAGTCCCGTTTCTCTGTGGAGTTCTATCACTGAGTTATGTTTGAGGAAGATTACAGAGCTTCTTGCAAAAGCACAGTTTGCACAAGGAAGAATAGCACATTTATAAATCATGAGTAAAAACTACTGCTACAATGTTATACAGGTTTAGGATTTAGATTTTGGAGCCAAAGCCTCCTCTATACTTATTGTCTGCTTCTATATGAGTATTGCCACTATCCATAACCCAAAATTATAAAGGATTTTTTCGTAATAGGAAATGAGCTGAACAACTCAATTTTACAAATACCTGGAAAATAGGGATTATTGTAAAAACAATGCTGCATTTTGCTGAGTTTTACCTTGCAGTATTTATTTTGACAACCTTTAAAATTTGATGTGAGTAACTGAAACCCAGTCTTTATCAACATTTTAGGAATGTGGTGTATGGACTCTAAATTCCACCAGTGCCCTTAAATTCTACAAACAGAGTGGGTCTCCTCACAGAGTGCTCTGCAGCAAGCTTGTATCAGAGAACAGCTATTTGCTAAATCTTTTCTAAATATAAGTAACTTGGGTGTTTTTGTTCGCAGTAGCTAATTTGAACAATCGCATTGTAATGTGTCTTAATTAGAAGATAGCCATTCTTCCCAACTACAAGCCATTTTTAGATATCGAACCAATCCAGGTTTACAAAGCTCTGACATAAGGTTGAAATACATTTTTTCAGATGGAGCAAATTTCATTACTAATAAAACCTTTTCACAAACAGAACAGTTTGCAGAAACACTAATAACACATCCCTAAGTCTTTCATTAAAAGCTGACTCAGATATAACAATGATAACTGGAGTCATGTGGTTATTTTAAAAGACTTTTATTTTCAGAGTGTAAATATTTTTTGCAGTGAAATTATAGTAAAGTCTCTCAGAAAATTGTTGTAAAGCTGATTTTCTTGTAAAAGTGAGAAAGAATTCTGCAGTATTTATATACTCCTACATGATAAATGGTGTCAGAGCTGGTTTTTTTTATTAGCATGTCTCTCCTACATTTCCTGCATGACATTAGAGGATTAATAGTGTTGGCTGCAGTCAAACCGAGTGCAGAGAGTACCACGAAGGCTCCTCCTATGTATTTTAACTAAACTATTGCATTTTAGAACAGACAGAGTTTCCCTTTTCCAGTAAATCATTAAAAGATTTCCTATTGCAATTTGTCCATGCCGTTAAAGAATGGAGGAATTCTGATGGAACTGTGTATTTCTACTTCTTTGTTTTGGTGAATAAGTGGTTATCACATTTAATTCAAGCTAGGGAAGGTTTTGCCAGATTCCTTCAATCCAAGAATTAAAAGCCCTTACAGAAAACTATAACCAAGTTGTTTTCTGTCACTAACCACTAGTGATTCATGTGTAAGGTGGCTGCACTGAATATGTGCTTTTTACATTATTCACTATAGTCAAGCACTTGCTTTAAGGACAAACCTTATGCTACAGGTAAAAATCCATTCTAAGATAGGGAGTAAGAGTTACATTAATAATGGGTGTGTATGAATGGTGTAAATATTGAGTAAAAATGTATATTTGTATAACTGAAACACAGAATCAATTATTTGTTGTGCAAAGTGTGAAATAACACCTACAAGCAATACTTCTGAATGTAAGTTTTAAGGACAAAATGTAGTTTTCCTAGATGATTTCTGGATTATGCTACTCATTTGATAGTGTTCTGCAGTTCAAAACAAGGACCTGAGATGTGTCTCTGGGATAACATTGCAACAGATCTTTATTTAGTCCAACTACTGGAATAATGCAAAAATAATTTCCCAGTTATCAGGCAACATACTTTTTTATAACAAAGTCAAGCAATCTCCTTCTTGCTGGAGGTCACAGCCTGGCCCAGGCAGTGTTTGGTGTGGAGGGATGTACAGAGACACAGCCGTGGGACACTTCACCCTCACACGCACAAATTCTCATTACAGTGGCAACTCCCGCTACAGCAAAGGAGCCTGTTTAAATGCAGAATTAAATGTAGGATTTATGGTTAGTTTGTTGTGCCCTCTCCTCCTAAACCAAGAGGAGTATTCCAGAGGAATGAATATAAAGAAATTGCCAGTAGTAATATCTAGAAGGTCATCATCCTTATTTATTCAGTGTGTTAATCCAACTATCAGTCTGTGTTGCAGAGAGAACCTCCTCTGGGACAGGCACCAGTCATTTTTATCAACCAGCATTTACAGCCTCCAATGTTTAATCACTCTGCATTTCATAGGAGAGTGAACCTTCCTGTTCAGCACAGTTGTACAAACTGGGATTTTAGTTTTATGAATATAGCAAAAACTTTTCACTTTGGTAAATAATTAGGCATGAAGAGGTTAGCATGGATAATGCCTTCACTTTTGTACTGGTTTCACATACTTCAGACTTACTAATTCTCCAGATTCTGCAAGAATCATGGCCAAAATCTCTTGAATTTCATGTCATTACCTGTCACCAGTACTATTTGCTGTGTTGAAATGAAACCAAAATCAGCTCAGGTACACAGAATTTGTTAAAGGGAATTTGGTCTGGGCTTCCAGTTGATTTAAAAGCAAAACAGCCTATTCAATTCGAGACTCTTCATAGATTGAGATTTGGTTTTTAATTCACAACGATCTATGTGACACTCATAATTTATAAAAGTGATTTTTAGGGTGAAATACAGAAATAGGGACTCAGAATAAAATGTTCTGTAAGAAAACCATTTTGCTGTATTTCATTAGAAGCAAAATGGTCTCAGAAATCTATTTATTTGAAAGTATGCTAAACTTATGGTTGTGAAGTTCCTGATTTCAAAGCCTTGTAGAGATGTCAGGTAATAGAGACCTGTTTCTGCTGGTTTTGATTTTCAGTAGGGATTCTCTAATTAAAGAAATTCAATTGTTTAATTATAACTTATACTACAGTGATTTTTACAACACAATGTTTAGTGTGCACTCTTACACTGTAGAAAGTTTTATCAATATGATGGTAATGACATAAAAATCTTACTAGTCTAGTTGCTTTATTTTTTATGAGATATTAGCATTGTCTAGTACAATTTAGAATGTGTTTATAGGTGGAAATTATTTCTGCATGATAAATGAATGATGTTTTCTATATTCACGCTCAATTTTATTTTGTCATTTAGAGTATCTGTAGGTTGCAGGAATAGATTTGTGCAGTTTAAGCGGTGTCATAAATAGAACAGGCAGCCACAACGAGAAAATATTAGAATAGTCCTTTTTTCGGGATTGCTTCTGATCTTGTATGTAAGTAAAATAATGTGCTGACTTCTCATATTTTAATCCTCTAAGGAATATAGTGACTTTAAGGATAATTAATCCCTCCTTACCTTGTGTGTCTAAAATCTAGGGACCATGATGAACAAGAAAACTGTTTATCAGTGAAGAGTAATGAATGGGTACTGTCAAGGAGTTATTCATCCTCTCACATGATAAGCATCTAAGGTAGGTAGGACTCAAAGAGGAATTTGCTGAGTTTTGAAAGATTCTACTCTGAATCTGGATTTATCTACAAAACCAGACACCATTTTTAGGGGGGTTAAGCTGTTAAGTCACCCTACAAACATTAATATGTGGGTTTTATAGAAAAGGGGTATTTCCTTTGCATCTAAAGCAAACCATAAGTGTGTATATATAGCTATATGTATCTAAATAGGTACTGGCTAGGTCTTGCTCCTTAAAGGATAATTTGTTGCCATGAGGCAGAACCAGGTACAATGCATTCTGAAATGTTTGTTCATTATTTTAATCAGTTACTTTTAGACCTTGGCTAAAAACCAATATGGCTAAATCAATATGGCTGTAAATCTAAAAATTAAGTAGAAATAGATATTTCCCTTATTATCAAAAATCATTTAATAAAGATTTATTAAATTTTAAAGGTTTGTTGCTTCACTGAGAACTAAACTAGTCATGCTCTGTAGGAATTCCTTCTAATGCTCTACTCAGTTTATTCTCCTCTGTAAAGAACTTGCCATTCAGCCTTGTAGTATTTTTTTTTCCATAGAGGAGGACTGTATTCTTTCAATTCCATTCATCTTTACATTCCATTTGCTGCTTTACTAGGATTAACAAAGCGTTCCATGTATTTTAGCAGGAAAGTAATACATTCACAAAAATTCTCATTAAAGTCCTTATCTTCAAGTTACAGAAGACTGAACTTTTAATGATTGAAAACCACACACTGAAGCAGCACATACTTGGAGAATGATTCTGACAGTACTTTCGTTGCAGAGATTTGGAAGATCCCTCTCTTTGCTACCACATTCTTGTGTCTTGGAGCTCTTTTACTGCAGTAATAAAGACTGAATTATTACTGAGGGACATAATAGGTATTTAGCAATGCCTAACTCATCTCTTATTAAAACAATTCCAATATGGAAATGTACAGTTTTTAATGTAGAGGATCAAATTATATTTGGGTTTGTATGAGGTGAGTAAGGCTACAAGTACAACTAAATAGCACCTTTGCATCAAAGGTTTATTGCCTTGCAAGATTTAGGTCTGTTTCATGAAAATCTCTGAGGATTCTTAATTCATACTATATTATTTTTAAAATACAGAAAGAACTCTATGTAATTCTAACCACTACTAGAATACATGATGTAAGAGAAGACTAGGTGCATTATCTGAGCAGAGATAAACACCAGAGCTTGTTGGGATAAATTCCTGTTCAGTGCTCCTAGTGCACCACCTCAGAGCCATTACTTCAGAACAGTTTATCCACCTCCAAACAAAGAGAATTCCCTACAACACATTCTGAAATGAGGAGTTTCAGAATCAAGGCCTGCTCCTAATATGCATCCTCCAAAAATAACAGTACTGCTTGCCTATTTTTTAAAATGAAGGGGCCCTTGAAGTGCCTTTGTAGATTACTTTTGCAATGATGTGTGAGACTCAACCTAACCTAATAGAACCCGATTTAAAAAGTAAAAAAAAAAATCTGCTTTAGGCAGGAATATGAGTCTAAAGTGCTAGATCAGTGATATTTTATGATATATGAGCTTTATTATACTCTAAACATTAAATCTGTCAGACCCAATGTAAGAGAAATGTTATCAAACAATATTCTCTTCCACTTCATTTTATTAGCTCCTTACAGCACAAACTAAGCAAAATATTCTTAAACCTCAGAAGACAAATGCTGTCTGTTTTCTGTGCTTGCCATATGAGATCTATTAATCTTAGAAAATACCCTCAGCTAAGTTGTTGGTGTGAAGTTGAAAGACAGTTGATTCTTTAAGCAGTGTGATGCTCCTATAGGCAGCCAATCAGCTCATCTGGTACATTTCTCCTTGTTCCTGCATTCTGACAGGTTACTATTTATGATACTGGCCTGCATAAATTCCCATAATGATCCTTTAGTATCCTGCCTTCTTCATGCCACAGTCAAGGTGCAGTAGTTTCATAAGATGTGTTACCTGCTGATCATCACAATATAGACTATGACAAAACATATACCTGCTGATTATCACAATACAAAGGTCTGCTGCTGTTAAATACCACACGCTTTGGAGGAATTTCATTGCACTGGAAGAAGCTTTTAACTTCACAAAAGACTTAAATTGAAATCTTCCCAGACTGCTCAAATTCTGAATCTTTTAGACCTGCTCTTAGCACCAGTTGCTTAATAGTGGAACTGTCTCCTGTATCAAGAGACTTCTAATTTTCATGTCCTGTTTTATGAAGGCCATATCCCACACCTGAATTTACATGTACATGTCACTGTCTAGTCTGTTGTCTAAGTTTTAATATTCTAGATTGGAGAATCAGAAGAAAACAGAATAAACAACTAAATATGTGAATTTAATAAATAACTGATTGAAAAATAATTTATCAAATTATTGAACTTATTTAATTAATTGATAATATCAAACATGCCAATAGCAATACTTCCATGCTATTAGCCTGAGAGGTTATTTCAAAAATTATTTCAAAAATAATAACCCTTAGCTGACAAATATTAATATGGTGAATAAATATGCTACCAAGAAAACTGTTAAAGTTTTCAAGGAAGCCAAGGATCTGCACACAAACAATTTCTGCCTTGTAACAGAATGTGATTCATTGTGTCTGAGAATATGAAAAAAAGCCCTTTTTCCTTCAAAACAGACAGGAGTGTGTTTACTTTCACCAAATATCTGCATGTGTGACACTCTCTCATGAGCATTCAGTTGCTGTCGAACTTATTCTTTGCCATAAATATCCTGCACAAGCATCTCCTGTGACTGTGCTCTCTGCAAAGGAGGAAGGAAGTCTTGAAAGGCTGTCAGTGTACTCAGTCGTGAGCTCCCAGTGGGAAGCCAAGGCAAAGGACAAAATTCTTATACAATGGGCAAAGGTACCTACATTCCACAGTGCCAAGCAACCATCAAATCCACAAGTTCCTAGTCCTTACCCTTGCCCTACTTCAGGCATCTGGGAATCATTGAATTCTTGGAAATAACTGAAAATATTACCTGACTCATCATTGATCACACCTTGCTGAAGTGTGCTGATCTTATCCTAATTTTCTTGTCCCTTTTACCCCATATTGTGAGACAGGGTATTAAAATAAGTTCTTATGCCTTTGTCAGAGTGTAACATTTGCCAGACAAAATGTCAGAATTTTCTCCTAAATGTGTTATTATTATTTCTCTAGAGCCGTAAAAATTGGCATGCCACAAATGTCAATGGTGCCTTAAAGCCTGTCTTAGTAGAGGAAAGGGAGTATAGAACAGTATGGTTACTTCTGTAAGGAAAAAAAATTAAAACATTTCTAAAATAATTCTTCAATAAAATAAATGATACAAAAAAGTCATTACAGTGTAGGATATAAGTCTCTTCCTGCAACCTAGGAAGGCCTTTTTCTTTATGCTTTTATCATCTGTGATTAATATACCCACATCCAGGTTTTGCCAGTAAACTCTGACCCTATGTCGCTGCCTTATCTCTTTGTTTCTCCTTATTTATATTATACTGCATAGCCTTACAAAAAGGAAACTAAAAGTGACATTTGGGATGTATGGCAGGATTTTTAATATTTATTTTGGCAGATCTTAGTTCAAATACAGATTTGGTGACAATATCAACGGTCAAACACTATCAATTTGTTGTAAGGCATCAGAAAAATAATCAGGCAAGAATTTAATTAGGCTAGTGCTAAATCAAGGGATACTTAAGTACACTGTATTTAGTTTTCAATAACTACAACAGAAAAAAACATGGAGACAAGATCTCAACATCTACAGTTCATGTGAAAAGACACTGAGCAGAAGTGACTAAGCCACTAAACCAAATTCTGCCTGTTGTGCCATGACTTTAATAGAGTTCCTTATGAGTGTAGAGTTTAGACTGATATATCTGTACCACCTGAAAATACAGACCCACGGAGCAGTGGAATAAGTTTGCAAAGAAGGCAGACACATTGAGGAATTTACTACAAACAGAAAGAAAAATTGTCTTATAGACATAGCAATGGAAGCTCCAGTCACTAAGAATAGAAACCCTTTTTTCAGCAGAACTGTTTTTGGCATTGACCAGTTATTTTTCATTTTTCAGCAGCACATCAGAACTTTCTACCACGTTTATCTCTTGCTCAAATGAACTAATAAACTCCTGATACAACTGTTAATACCCCTTATCAACTTGTCACGCATGGCAGTGTTTGTTAACTTGCAACAAGAAAATGTTTATCTTTTTGCTACCGTCAAAGCAAGCAGGAGAACTGAAAATTGATGCAAGAAGGAGCTGGCAAGTGGCCTGAAGTCTAGACATTTTGCTTTACTGTTCTATTTTTTTGTTCTCATGCCTTTTCTCAGCCCAAATTTTTCTGTATTCCTGATGCTAAAGATTAGCAATAGTTATTTACAGCCTAAAAAATATTCCAAAATAAGGCACAGCACCTTGAATTTATTATTTGTTCTTTCCAACTTTTTAACACCTGAGTGTTAAACACATACCTCAGGACTGGGAGATGCAGAATCATCATACAGAACAGAAACAAAGTTCCTGTCTCCCAAATATGTTTAAAACTCCATGTTTCTGCTGTAACACTGCCATAGTCTGGTGTGTTACCATTAAATACTCAATTATTTTCAAGTGTTCTGTAGGCAGAATAGAAAAATACATTTTTCTGTTCTCCATAAAAAGATGAAAATATAGTTATGTCAGTACCACCCAATATTGTGCTTCATTAGTAATGCTAACTTTTTTTCTGTGCAATGAGATAAACTTGCTATTACAGGAATTGTAATATACTCTGTGGATTTGCTGTTCAAGGGTACTGCTCTGCTTGTATTAATTCCTAGTGAGATCAGTTAAAACTGTTGTCAAAGCCTGACTGTTTTGTTTGCCAACCAGAGTTGTAGGCAGTTTTTCAGTTCCATTATTAACAATGATAAAGGAAATTGTCTTCGGGAGCTGGGTGAGCTGAAACTCAAGATGCAGCAGTTCGCCATCTCTTGCTATCTTGTGGGTGACATCTGAGAAAAAGTCAGTGAAACCACAAAACAGCAATAATAAAAGTGCAGTGTGCTGTGCTTGCTGAGCAGCCGCAGTTGCAGCACAAAGGACAGAGGCAAGGGAGGCCCTGCAGGAGGGACCGGGGTCTCCCAGGTCCCGCCGGGCGCCGGGGGCTGCCAGGCACGGCCCCAGCTCCGCCGCCGTCTCTCGGGCACGGCTGAGGTGTGACAGCCTGGCAAAGGTGGCCTTTGGGACACTGCCAGGCACGGCCCCAGCTCCGCCGCCGTCTCTCGGGCAGGGCTGAGGTGTGACAGCCTGGCAAAGGTGGCCTTTGGGACACTGCCAGGCACGGCCCCAGCTCCGCCGCCGTCTCTCGGGCACGGCTGAGGTGTGACAGCCTGGCAAAGGTGGCCTTCGGGTCCACACTGCAGGGCCAGGTCCTTTAACACAGGCTTGAGCTGCCTAATTGGTGTCATTTTTCCACTCACACAGCCCCCTCTGGGATGTTTGCAAGGGGTGTTATCAGGAAATTGCAGCTGTGGCTCGGTCTTTACTTCCTGGCAGGAGGAGTTACCTCTGGTTTGGGGTGGGTTTTTTGACTTCTTGGAACTTTCTGTTTATTAACTGGATAATCTGGAAAGGAGGAGACAGGAATGGAGCTGGTACAGAAAGATACGGTATCTAAGGCCAGACCTGACTATTTCAGAGCAAAACTCATTCTGGAACGAAGTGGCAGCTGTATTGCTCCCTCTGACAGTGAAGTGCTGGCACATGCACCACCTGACCTCACTTGGGTTCTGGTCAGGGTATTTGGCACCTCCCTGTCATTTGCCAGAGGGCAAATCAGGGCCTAGACCTTGAATCCAGAACCTCCTGCTGCAACATTCATCACCTGATGCTCAGACTGCAACCAGAACTCTAGAGTTTTCATTTAAGAGATGTTCTAAGAAGGGGTTTGTTTCCTTTTTGGTTTTAGGTACACCCAGAGTCTTAAAATAATAAAATGGTGACATTCTGGTACAAGTTAGAATAAATCTATAAGATAAGATGATTTTATATGAATTATCAAAGTACTAAATCTAGATTATTTGAGTATGAGCCTAGATTGTATCACAAAGTCTATGTTTGATTCAGATTTCAGTCTGGGGA
This sequence comes from Picathartes gymnocephalus, assembly GCA_013390045.1. NCBI lineage: Eukaryota > Metazoa > Chordata > Aves > Passeriformes > Picathartidae > Picathartes > Picathartes gymnocephalus. The sequence continues at coordinate 34,675 of WEKY01052234.1, read as the reverse complement.
TCTTGTGGGCTCACTCAGTTCTCCATATTGCCAACTGCAGTCATGGGATAATTTTATTATGGATTAGTTCAGCACTCCACAAATGACTAGCACAGATTCCCTGGCTTCATATAGGAATATCTTATTGCTTCCTCTGAATCAAAATTAACCTGCTGCAATCTTGTTTGGTATTTATGCTGTTCTCACAGCTGAGATCTCCAAAAGCCTCAGACAGTCATACCAAGGCTGTAGATTTTGCTTTTAAAAGAATTTACAAAATACAATTTGTCATTGGAAAAGTAAGGAAAATCTTGAAGTGGCTTTTCCTTAAAAAAAAAAACCCAACCCAAGTCTCAGTAGTCAACAAAAAAATAATTTGAGAATTCCAGTTTTTCAGTTCATTATTTATTGGGTAATCTCACCTGTTAAGTCTAACTCCTGAATAAATTAATCATCTCCAAGTATTTCAGCTTCTACTTTAATTTCTTAAGTATAAAATAGGTCATATCTTGATGAAAGTCTAATTATAAAATATGTGGTTTATTTTAATGATTTTTACCCACTTCCATTAATTCCTTGTATTGCTACAGTGTATGTACACAGTTTTCTTCCAGCTATAGCTGAAATTATGTCAGCCATGGACTTCATAACTGACATTTGCACTTGCTGATTATACAGTGATAAAGATCCACTTTAGTCAGAATCTTGTCACTAATGATTTAAATATGGGAGTAAAATTGTTTGTATCCATTGAAAAGTTAAGGAAAAATAAAACCATTTACACATCTTTAATCAGCCTAAATGGCAACAAATTAACAAAGTCTGAAACAGTTTAATATAATTGAGAAATGTAGTGATGACCTTTTATTGATGGAGTTTATTTTCGTATGCCTTTCTGCTCCCATAACTAAACATTCAGTGAAAAGCTCCAGTGCAGATGTGATAATCCTTCCTTCCCCTTTACTTCTGGCCACATTCTGCTGCTTTATTCTATAGACGCATTTATAGCATCTGGTTTCTCTCTTGCAGTTGCTATAGCTCTTCCCTTTCCCACCTCTTTCTCTAGCCTGCTGTGGAATTAGGTGGCTTTATCTGAGCTTTCCTGAGCAGCCTCCCTGTGCCACAGCCCAGTGCTGCTGCCCACATTCGAAGTCACTGGAGGCTCTGGAGTCACCTCCCCACAGGAGCTGCACAGGGACCCCTCAGAATGGGCTGGAGAACGGACACTTTCTTAATTCAGTGAGAAACTGGATCTAACACATTGGAAGTGAAATAACATAGCAAATAAATAAATAAACACTATTAAAATGCATCAGCCAAGTTGTGTATACATACAGTTGAGGCAGTGTTCTAAACTTGAGACAAAAATCGGTTTATTCAATACATAAATGAGATCAGTGTCTCTTATTCAGCCTATTTCATAACTGCATGTCTTTTATTTTTATCTATTATGAGACTGCTGATAATCACAAGAATTTTATATATAATAAAAAAATAAAATGCTGTTAATGCTCTTCCATTTTGTAAAAGAATCAAAGTATTCTCATATTACTCATTTCTTGGCACATAACAAATACTTAATATCTTTTCCACTGTGGAAATTCTACTTGAAAAATTACCTACTTGCTGCCGTTCTAACTTTTAAAGCAATTTCTTTGTTCCTGCTATGTCTCTTGGCCCTATAATTAAAGGAAATTAAAAGCCCTAAGAAGAGGCTAATAGAAATCTGTGCTTTGCTCATACTTAGGAAAACAAACAGAGAAAAATACTATCTTTTACAAAATGTTTGATACTGAAACCTACTCACAGCCTATTCCCAATGTGCTGTTAGCTTCAGAGGACAGTTTTACAGATGAGTTTTGTAGTCCCTCCTCTGGGGCTATATCAGATCCAAAGATTTTTGTGACATACTATTTCATACCAAAATGATTTAAATACTTAAAATAAACAACTTGAAACATGTATTCGAATTCAGAAGTTTAAGTACACATCTCAAACCATGTGCTTGACTCTCATTTTCTAATGCTTATACTTCTGTGATAAAAATGTGTACAACAAAATGACAATTATATGTCATGTGATTCCTATTAGATGTAAAAGGGACTGGAATATCACATTACTTGTTTTGATCCTGTTCCTTGAATTTAATCTCAGGATTGCTAGGTCTAAGCATATATTTTTCTTGAAAGTAGTGTCATATGATAAATATATTTTTACATGTTTACAGAGCACATATTCAGAAGGAATCTAACTTTTCCTACAACCAGTATGTATATAAATAGGTATATATGCAAGAATCAGCTGTTCAATCAACAAGTTATTCAAGCAAGAAATTATATGAATGATTGCATATTGTAGGAAAAAGAATAATTCAGATATCCTTGAAAGATTACACGTAAGATGAGACGGTAACATAGGGAAAATAGAAAATTAGATCAGTTTTAATGCTCAAAGCTATTACAGTATTCTTTACAAAGGATTGTGACTAGCATAGCCTCCAAAAGACTTCTACAAAAATTTCCACTCTGTTCATATTAAGTCTTCTGTAGAAAGGTGATACAATTTGTAGTTCAGGGACTGCTCCCTTCACTGGTCCTTAACACTGCCGAACTCCGCAGAATATTTGCTGCTGTGTGCTTTTTTTTAAAAACATTTTCAAGTAGATGCAGAGTCTTTACCTAGGAGTGTCGGTTGGAAATAAAAAGGAATGCTGAACATACAGCTTGGCATGTTTAGAATAAAAACATGCAAAAAAACTTTATGACTAATATTAATAGTTCAATTAGTTTCATACCTTGTAACTGTAATTATAAAGGCTGGATAAGCCTCAAGCCAGTCTGTGTTATACCTTCCATTTATGTCAGAAGATACTAGTGATCATTTGTGATCATTAATTTGAAATGCTGTTGCACGTTGCAGTCTTTTGTGTTGAAGGACATATGCCAGCATGTTTTGACCTGTGAATACAATATTGTTCAACACTGTTCATTCTGTCCTTCTAGAAAGGAATTTTCTTGTTATTGTAGTATTTCTCTGGGCAGCAAAATTCTGAGCCTCAGTCATATCAGCAAGCCTGCTTTGTGACCTGTCGGACGTGACTTGACCTGTAAGATTTTGCTGCATGAAAAATGAGATGCCCTCCTCTAGCAGAATGAAGAAGAGCATCTTCCTGGAGATTAATATAAAAGTAGTCTGGTGAATGGTGAATCCACCCTGTTAGTTTCTTTCCTCTGTCACCAAATATTTTGAAGGCTATTTAAAGATATTAGCAGACACTGTCAGAGGGACCATGAGACACCATCTATAATTTCTGTTGAGTCAGTGAAGTCAAGAGTACATTTAACACAAAGCAGTAACAGCACCGTGTGTGCCCCACACTCAGCTACTGAAATAAACGTTACCAGCACTGCACATGTCAAATTGATGATGTATTGCTCTGCAAGACCAAGACAACAACAAACCATGTTTACATGTGTATGTTCTGCCTTCTCCTTCCAGAACAGGAGGACTGCAGGCTGCAGGGGAACCTGCCACCTAGCAGGAATAAACCTCCTGGGAGATCCCTGGCCATCTCTCCCATCATGGGAGGAGCCGTGGAGCATGACTGCACTCCCAATGGACTGTGCCATCCCACCTTCCTCAGAAGCCTCAGCAAGAGGTACAGCCACACAAAGACCTTTTGAGTTTTGTAAGTATAGGATACCTGACAACCCACAATGTCTTCTTCAGGTTTAACCATGATTTGATTTTGAGACTCTATAAAAACATGATTTGAATGTTTTGGTGCATTTAATTTAAATAAATGTACTGGACAGATCTATGCATTTAACAAATGGCCTGATGTGTGTTTCCAAAAGCAGTAAATATTCTAAGTGAGGCCCACTATAGCAGTCATTCAAGTTAGCTTGCAAAACAGCTGTCATATTTTCAGAGACATAAATGCTAAATTCTTATGTAAAAAACTACTTAATTGTACCAAAAAAAATGAAGCTCTCACTCTTAGCCAAAACAGATCCCTCTTCATAATCCCATGCAGTTATCAGCATGTCCCTTGGATTTATGACTTATGACATTTATTTACTAACAGGTGGTTGCGTATCTTGCCATTTATATTTTAAGCAACAGTAAACACAACTAAAAATAATATAAGACAAACAAAATAAAACTCAGTGGTGTCTTTAAAGCGTTTTTAGTGAAAAGCTGTATTTATAATCTAAGTCTTCAAGTAGTTCTCACCAGGCCCAGCAACACAGAAGAATACTGCAAGAGCAATAAGGATTTTTAGGGGCATTATGATAGTGTAATGGAAACACATCTGCCCCCAAAAGTCCCTCATTTTCCCTGCGGTTAAGAGCCATGCAGGAAGTGGTGAATGCTGTGGAACATCAAGAATGAAACTATTAAGAAAAGATTTTTAAGTTAGAACAACTTTCCAATAATACCTCAGGATTTTATCATTTTCTGTTAGTCCACTGGATAGGAAAACTGTAGTTTTTCAAGGATCTTCTAATTCATTTGCTCTGGATGTATAAAATTGTTCTGTCCATGCAATAAAGTGAATTCTAAGGCAGCTACCTTAGAAATACTATTTAATATTGGAAAGTGAAAAACATTTTGCATGAAGCCCAGACAATACAGGACAATTTTTTTTCCTTCAGCTCTCCAAAAGAAAAAAGAAAAGAAAAAACAACAAAAAAAGAGAAATAAAACCCTTCAGGATAATAATAATTAACAGTTTACCTGCATTTCTTATTTTTAAGGATACTTCAGTGACAGAGTGAACATTAGTTTATAGAAGAAAATTATACATAACAGAATTATAGAACATCTTTCATTTTAAAGAATTTTAAAATATTTTCCAGTGAACGAACGGTCTGGGCAGTTTTCCATACATACAGAAGGACCATTCAGAGTAAAAACACAAAGCAGAATCCCAATTTTTTAGGCTGCATTATCTGTATTCACAAATATCCTGGGTAAAACAGGTAGCATATTTGAACTTTAAGTTATGCCCATTCAGTTGACATGCCCAGTGAAAAGTTACTATTTTAAAATAGTCCACACAGAATAGCACCTAACAGGCATATTCTTCACAGATTCTTGTAGCACAAAGTATAAAATATAATAACATTGTTGAAACAAAGCAATGCTCAGTTCCTCACATTATTTAATATTATCATTTGTGTAATACATTTGCCCTTTGTTCAAGTTAAAATATGAAAAATTAACTCAATTCTTTTCTGAGGTTCCAGAAATTTTAACATGACCTCACTTGCATTTCTTATGGATGTAGATCCAGTGAATTCAGTGGAGATACTTCTGACTTAAAGCAGCATCCAGGCACCTACTGACAGAAGTGTGCTTTGTGTGATTTGAAATAGGCCTTCAATTACAAAAGAAAGCTTTAATACAAAGAGCAGCAGTGTCAAAGCAAAAATCAAGATTTTACTGACCATATAATAGAAATTTTTAACAGCAGCAGTGTATAACAACTAGAAATGCCCTTTCAGTACAATTAATGCATTCACTTATTTTTCCTGATGCACATGGGCCAGTGCATCCTGAAATTATTTTTATCACCTTATCCTACAACCTCTTATACGTGCCTTGTAGATGACAGAACACATTTTATATTTTTGGGGGGTGTGTGTGTGTTTTGTTGTAATTCTTGTCCTGACCTATAAATGAAAAGCTTTACTTAAAAAACTAGCATCTAGATACGATTTTATATTGGTTCATATAGAAAGGCCATGATTACAGTAAAAGGCTTTGGACTGTCTTACTGAAGCTGAGATACTTAAAGAGCAAAAATTCATTAATACTACTTTATACGGTTGAATTGTAGTTTCCCCATTAACAGCTAAATTAAAATTAACAGCATTAACTGAAAAGATCAAAGTAGTTTTGTTTAAAAGTTTTTCATGTATATCAGCAATGTAACTATTCAGTATATTATGAAATCAGTTAGGACTCCAATTTTTAAGACTTCTTTTGAGCTCAACTAGGAGCAGGTATGCTCCAAACAGGAAAAGAAAAAATCTCTGGAGCTTGTCTGTAGAGAAGTACGATTCCAATATTTAAAAAAAAATTGTTGGTAATTAAAGAGCCTTATATCCAACAGGGAGCGGGAGATCTGGGGTAACCTTGGGAAACCAGCTTCTAACAGGCAGTCCTGTCAGCTACCTCACAAAGCCAGTCACCTCAGCATGGGGCTTTATTTATGTTGGTATTATCTTTATTTACACTGCAGTTGTTGTAGAAAAGGTCCTGAAAAAAATTCACAAGCTGAATAAGGCCTATCCATTCACACTTGAATACAGAATTATTGCTCTTGCACCCAAACCTTGTAAACAGGAATTATTTGGGCATTTTGACAACAGGCAAAACCCCCTGATTCTTTGTTTCTTTTTTCCATGTTTATAACCTTACCAAATTCCCTACATGTTTGCAGTGTTTGACTGAGAAAAGCATATGGCATTGCAGCAAGAGATTACTGATGTGCCCTGTGGACTGGGCAAATGATGCTTTAAATTAATTAATTTCACCAGAAGCTTCATAGTGTCAAGCCACATGGTCTGAACCATTTTTCTACCATGTCTTCCCCTACAGATGCAGCTTCCAGGTGATAGCAGTGTTTCGTTTTTCCACTAATCTTTAAAACCGATTTTTAAAAATCCACTTCTTTCTTTTGTTTTTGCTTCATAGGCTTCTAAATACAATTTCCAAGGCAGATAAAATGATCTTTTGAGTGATGTCTTTAAAAAATACGCCTGAACATACTGGTTTGTGTTTGCATAGACTTTTCTTGCGGCATGAGGTCCAGGTTTTCCACCGGGAAGCAGTGCTGGTGTGTAACACTGCAACAGGGAGCAAAGAACAAGGCACAGTATAAAAATCAGACCTTGGGTGTCTGTGTTTGTGCCCTGGAAAAACTCTGGATAGGTTCCTAGGAAAGGACAACTGATTCTGTAGCCTTTAGTAAGGCAAAATTTTTAGTTGTTCCAGGTCATGAGTTTCCAAATTCCGGGTCGTTACCACTCTCTTTCTTTTTCTATGGCTGGATCAGAGGGGAGTCACAAAACTTTTCTGTTGCAACATGGGGTCACGAGGTGCCAAAGGCTGAGGCCTTGCTTCAGAAAATGCAGGCCCCAGACCAATCTCCAAACCATGCCACAGGATTCTGGTGGAGATCCTGATCTTTTCATTGCTTTCAATATAATTTCAAAAGTAAACAGATTAGGCTACTTGATAATCCTCTGCTGATTCAGTGTGTTTGTAAGCTGGTTTTTAAAAGGTTTGCTTAAAAATGCAGAAAAGTCATTCTAAAAATATAGTTTCACATTTATTCTAAATAGAAAGATAGCTACTAGGACTTTCACTTTTATAAATTATAAATGCAATAAATAATTGGGGTTGATATTTCTAAATATTATTTTTTCAATAATTAATGACATTTTTTATCAGAAGAAAAATTAATTTTATTACAAACATACCACCTACTTTTTATCTTCTGTAAATTTCTTTTTTCATATCAAATAGCAAGATAGACTGATCCCAGATATTTAATTATTAATGCTCTGGATACACAGTGCACTTCAGGAGCCTCAGCTCTGAGGCCAGCACCCCAAGCTGCACGCAAACCTGCTGGGAAAACCAGTGTGAGGGAAAGAGATAAAATTTTTATAACACAGATGTTTAGGAAATCTATCACTGTTTTGTCTAGTCATCATTGATTTAAGTAACACATACAAAATGAACAGATATTTGACGTTTAAAATATATGCATGATATCTACAGCAGCAGAAAATTGTCTTTCTACTGCACACCAGAGACAAACAGGAGCTCTTTCTATAAGCTTATTAATGGGAAAAAAATGTGAATAAAAATATTGTATGGGGAAGGCCTACAGAAGCGTAACTGTGTTCTTTAACACTACTCATTAATCATCTAAATAGTGTGTTAATTCTATAGCTAGGCTATTGGTGCTAGAAGGAATGCAAGTGAATTTTTATATATCCTCAAAAGAGAGTCAGATAGAATCTATTTTAAAAAATAATCTAAAAATAGCCGATCAACAAAGTGTGATACATAAAGCACATCTTACTGGAAGTAGCTGTACAAAATTACATTTTAATTTAAGAGCTTTAAAGTAACAGTTGGTAAAAGTAGCTGTGGTATTTCAGCAGAGCAGAGCTGATCTTTGCTGCTGTTTGGATATAAGTGTTTCTCTTATCCCTTAAAGCAAGATCCTCACATTGATCTGCTTTCTAATCTCTGATTCTTTGCTCTTACATTCTCAGAACACTACAGAACAGACCACAGGAGTTACACCAATCCAAATCTGACAACTTGGAAGACTGGACAGGTCTGGAATGTATTCACAAACTAAGTACTATAATTCAAAAATAAAAAATTTCTACGGTTAAATTTTTAACTTAATTGGCTTATGAAAATTTAACCTTTCATAAATGCTGCTTCCAAACAGCACTATTCCATGGAAAATAGTAGCTAAAAGGCATATTAGCACCACTGTTCTGATCTAAGCTCCTCCAAATCTGATTTCAGACTTAAACAAGTGAGGAATTTGTTGCACTGAGGTTTGGATATATCCTATTTCACTTGCGTTACAGTTATATTGCTATAAAATGTAAAATGTCTGAATTCCATAGAAAAATCTTGATAATTCATCCTGATACTCATTTGCATAGAGGTACATATCCTGCATATAGTCATATGATAAATTACATACCAATAACTTTGCTTTAACAGTGTATCATTGTCTCACTTCAGCTGAATTTCCAGGCCTTTCTGAAATACTCAAATTGATTCAGTCTGTGTGGGTCAACACAGGATATTAACCTGACTGCAATGACAATGTGACCACAATGTGAATGTCTGGATGTTTATGTGTAGCTTAAGCAGGTGATTAGCTGGCATTAAATGTCAAAACTATGACAGACACATTTACACCGAGAGGATGCTCCTGCATGTATGTTGTGTGAATATGCTGTATATATGAAACATTGTATAAATTACATTATGAGAGTATCATGTGTTCATTCAGTGTTAACTATCTGTGCAGTATATTTGGAACCACGAGAAAGTTCAGTGCATCTACCAGCATTTTCAACACTTTCTAGAATCCCATGAGGAAAGTACAGCTATGTAACCTTTAAGTAAAAATAATACTTCAATTCTTTAGGATATTGATACCAAAATGTAAATATCATAACAAACATGAACTTAAACAGCTCCACCAAGCTCAGGTTTACACTGCCTTACTCACAGTAATATATTCTACAACTTTTACCAGTACAAAAATTAGCAGTCTTAAAATTGAATCATAGATAGAGACTGTAAACATGTAGACACACACAGAGACACAAATAAAGGAACAGCTCATTCAAGAGATACATTACAACTGAACACTTTGTGAGCAAAAAAAAAAAATGAGGAGGGGGATTGACAATACAAATGCTACCAGTGTTTAAAAGATTTTTTGAAGGTTTAAACTGCCTCTCTTTTCTAGGGACCATCTTTTCTCCCAATTCATCTGGATTATGTGACCACCCTTTGAAAGGTGACCTTTTCTTCAGCTTTTGCTGTCTTTTTAAGAGAAAAACACCACCAACAGTTAGAAAACTTTTATGTTTAACCTTCGGAATTATTGTATTTTCTATCCATTTTTTATTGCTGAAGACAACATTAAAGTTAGAACATGATTATTTCTTTAAAATGTTTAGTAGCCCTTTACTAAGTGCAGCAGTAGTTTACTACTAAGTTTACTGTCCAATGTAAGAGCCAAAATGTGCTGTTTTCTTTTGCAGAACAAAGTGACCACCAAAAGCGGGACTTTGTGGGCCAGTTGGATAAAACATAAGCTCATCTCGCCCCCAAAACCCCGACTCTGGAACCACAGCCTTCCAAGAGTCAATTTGTAAGTAAAGTATCTTTGTAAGATATGCCCAATCAACAGAGCCATTGCTTACAGAGTGGGTAATTTTCAGACTAATCTAAAGAGAACATTATAGCCCAGTTGCAATACACCCGCCTTCACTTTCTGGACAACAGGAATTGCTAACAGATACTAATTAATTTTATTCATATTTTATGATCTATTTATCAGCCAGGTAAGAAGTACCTTTTCTAGGTGTCTATAAAATGACACAGAATAAGAGTTATTAGACCCAGCACTCAAAATATCTATTAAGATTTCTTCTCAAGGTATGTAACAAGTTATTATTTATCTGTTCCACTGTATTTCAGACTGAAGTTGACACATTATAGAGAAATGTCTGTCATTATTCTAAATTTGTTATTTGTACAATAAACTAGAAATTATTTTCACTTTCCTTGAAAACAGGTCTCTTCCACTAATAATGATAGTCTCAAGTATTCAGCTCTACATCATCACCTTACTACCCTCAATATTATGTTTCGTAAGAACTTTTTTCGAAGACGAGAGGAAAAGTAGAAATTCACAGACAAAAGGAACATATATTCTAAGTCTTCACTTTATAATTCCAACAGAGCTTCTAAACAAAATCCAAGTTTAAAAGCATTATAGTTTACACTTGGATGGCTGAAGTAGGTTAATGCTGTCAGTTACTTTAAAAGAAATTAATTACTGTCATTGAAAAACCATTATTACATTCATTCTACTTTTGATAATCAAAATGCAGAGCCAAACAATGCTGTCCTAGCTTGAGTGCTTTATAATCACCAAATACATCCTGAGAGGAAAACGCAGAGAAGTTGAAGGAAATTCTGGCTAAGTAGAAATGTTTAAATGATTCCTCGTTCCACAGACCATACATTTTAACTGACTTATTTATGGCTGTGATGATTTAGGATATTTTTTTCTGGCCATGCTTTCCCACGAGCTGATCAGACGGTGCGTATCGACACCTCTCCGCACGCGCATTTGTAGTTATTTGTGCCTGGCGAAAGTCGCCGCAGAAGCCACGCGGAGGCAGCGGGACGGGAATGGTGGCCGGACACCGGGGGGAGCGGACACCGTGGGGAGCGGACACCTGTAGTTCCCGAGGGTGCCGGCACGGCGGCGAACCGCCCCTTCCCCGCGGGGCGCGGCGGGCCCGGCCCCCGCCCAGCGCGCCCACTCCGCGGCCTGCGGCAGGTGG
>WEKY01052232.1:189-29693 GCA_013390045.1 Picathartes gymnocephalus | reverse complement strand
TTCTGTTTGTCAATAAACAGTTGGAAAAGGCTTTTTCACTTTCACCCACTAGGATTCATTTCCTATTGGCGGAAAGGGATTGTTGGAACTGTTTTTAGAGGGGACAACTCATTCCAGAGGGTTTTCTCCTAAACTTGTCTCTAAACTGAGACATTGTGTTATAAGCATCATCAAAAAGATACATATCCATCTGGACGTACAGGGAATAAGAGAAAGAAAACCCCAATCTGTAACCCTGTTAAAGGGAAAATGGACAAGACTTCCAAACAGAGTTTTCACCCTCATATTTGAGAATGACCCTGCCACCTCAGAACTAGTCATGCCAAACTCTCTTGTTCTTTTGTTCCAACTTTGAGTAGTCAGATATGTATGTGCATCCCTGGTTTTGGCAAGTCAGAAACTTTGCTACAATACTTAAAATGTTCTTAAAATCATCTGTTTTACTGAATGGTTTAATGGATCTATAGGCAGAGTCACTGATGCACTCTGATGTGCATCTAAACGTACACAAGCTGTAGATTATAGACAGGCAGCTATAAGCACTAGGACAAAATACCAAGAAGACATTATGCAGATTAGAAGTTGGATTTAATGATTGTTGCATCCTTTAAAAGATCTAGCAATCACTAGAGTGAGTCACAGATTAAATAAGGAAATCAATAAAGAAGGGCATCCCAGTATACAGCTGTTATGCAGCTTCCCAGCAGCTGTATGAAGAAAAGGTTTCTTGCAGGATCATAGATGAAGTACCTCCATGGCATCTAACAGATTGTCAAATTTCAGCTGTTTTCCATGCCTATCCAACTATGTCAAACAAAGACCATGGGCTGCTACTACTGTTAGTATGCTAATATGGCATCATATGCTTCTATAGATTATTTTATAGATGTATGTATGTATTAAAATTTAAAAAAAAGGAAGGTTTCTAGCTATTCATAACCCCAAAGCTGGTAAGATTTTCTATACTGCTGCACAGCTGCAAACTAATACTTCAAAACCTTCCTGCTCATTTTAAATCCTACACATGACAGGACCCTCAAAAGTCAGCCCCCTAAAATGGATTTGTCTGTCTTTCAATTCAGTGATACAAACTATTCATAATCAAACTGAAAATACTGGGTGTGTAGTCAATCCCAGCCCTTGCATATACTTTTGCAGGATGGGTCTTATCCCTGGCTCTGCAGCAATATAAATGCAGAATTCTCAAAAATGAAAGGAAGATTTGGGAACAAGCGAAAAGAAAGGGGAGAGGGCACACTAAAAAACGAGAGATATTGGAGCAGCTGTGTGGGTTTTTTTTATTTAATCGAATTTAATAACCCATAACACAAAGCTTTTAGAGACAGAGATAAAAAGGTAAAGTATGCACTTACTTAACTTGCATTTTCCATGAATGAAGTCCACAGTGTTGCCAAAAAGATTATGATAAAAGAACAACACAATTTCTCATCAGAAAGAGAAAAAAAAAAGAAAAAAAAAGGAACTACACACTATTTCTGACACAAGAACTGAACTCTCCATTGGAGAGATATTTCAGAACAAAGTTTCGTGCTCAAATTTAACACCAAACAGCCATTGTGCCACATGAGGGAGTAAAACTATCTAAAAATACCTAAGATTACTTCCTACCTAAGTAAAATAAAAGAAGGACCTGGGTCCATTTAGAAGATGGTTTTTTCCCTAAACTCAGAAAAATAAAAGGCCATGGAAACCATGTTTTCAAGAGCTTGTGAGCTAGTAAAAAACTGAATTCTCTAAGTCTGCTGCAATTGGCAAGTTTAAGCATATTTAGGTTAACCAATGTAATTTCTGGTTAGAAAAACTTCGCTATCAAGAAAGAAGTTTGTACCAACTCATAGTTCTGTGCCGGTGTCAGTAATTTCATTATCAGTGGTAACTGTCACTATTAGGTTTCTGTTCTGTTGCTCTACGCTACCCTCAGGGAAAGCTCCAAACACTCCTGGTGCTCCCAAAGGCATGCAGCAGTCACCATTCCCCAGAAGGTCCCACACGACTCAGTGCAGCAGCCAGGGGAGCAGCAATGTTCTCAAATGTTCTTGAAAGGAGCATAACATTCATGACATAAACTGCAAGCACGTAACACTGAAGTCATCCAACGAAGAAATTGCTATCAGTGGAAAGGATTTAGGAACAACTGGGTCTTATGAGTATAGGAGTAACACAAGACAGATGAAGTCTAGTCTGAAATGCAGTCATATAGCTGGGAATAAGAAGAACTATAAACCAGAGGGTTATCAGTTGCAAGTGACAGAAGAGAAAAAAGAATTAGATCTATCAGACCAGCACTGGCATTAGCAAGAGAAACCCAAGAAAAAGGAAGAAGTATTTTTTTGTTCAGATGGTAAATTACTCCTTCCTTTAAACAAGATCCTCTTGAAACACCAACAAGAATAAATTGTCCATATGTAAGAGCAACAGAAACTGAGAAATGGCTTTTTCAGGAAACAGGAAGACTAGGGAACATTTTTAATATAGGAAAGTGTAAGAATTTAACTTCTAAATTTATCAAAATAAAAGCTGAAATACTATAGGACTGCTGTCTATAAATGCGCAGCATAAACACCCACCAGAACAAAAACAGACTGAGCAGCAATACAGTAAACTTGTCACATCTAAAGTAAGTACGTTATTAGCTGTCAGAGGACAGATGTTAACAACCTTGCAGTTACTCAAATTATCAGAAATATTATTATCCTAAAGAGCACAGAAAGGCCTAACAAAAGAAAGTCAAGTCCTGTAGAGTACATAACTAAAAGGTTTCCCAGTTTTTGGGAAACTATATCTGGAAAATTCAGTTCAAGGTTCTCTCTAAAAAAATTTTTTTTACTCCTTCAGAGTCCCATCTTGGGAATCAAAATTACAAATTCAGCTGTGGCATAAGTAACCAGTCAACCGAACGTCTAACTTCAATAGGCCAGAAAGAGATAACTGAAGTTTTAGCTGCAATATAATGACCAAGCAGGTGAAATCCTGAATTTTCTTTTGTTAATGGACTGTCCTCTTGCCTGTATTTCTTCTACTGACCCTCCAAGTTTACTGCTGTGGTAGAGAAGTAAAAACCAATAAACAGGCTTTAATCTCCCAAGAAATTTCCTGAATTTATAACATAAATAAAATAAATTATCTAAATAATTGAGGTATGTTCTATCATCCATTACAACCTTAAATATCAAGTGATTTCAGGTGAGGGTCAGAACCATCACAATACCTTCCAATAGAAGCAAGACTATTCTTAGTTTGGGGACTGGATGTACGAGCTCGTTTTGAGAGCAGTTAGTAATTTGGGCAATTTAAGACCTCAACTTCCTGTTCCAAAAGAAATCCAGTAAAAGGAAATGTTTGTTTTGGGGGAGATTTCAGTAATGTGTTTTGGGGAAGCTTATTGCTTTGTCTTTTAAAAATGCTCCAGTGCTTTTACACAGGTACGGAAAACAAGCCTTTAAAGTGTAGAGATTACTGAGGGTAACAAAAAGTTTATATGTAAAAGACAAGAATGGTGTAGTCTATTTCACTTCTGTAATTATCATATTCATTTCTTCTCAGATATCCAAGTGGGGCTAGAAAATATCAAGTTCTTTGTTTCATGTTAAACGCTAATAAAATAAACATTACTTGTAACAAAAAGCTGGGAGTAGGGTACATTCTGACACTTTAAATCTGCAGTCTGCCTAGCAAGAGCTGATAAAAAAAGTACATCTAGATAAAGATATTTCTAATGTATTAAGATTTGGAATGTGATAATTCTATTTACACATAATTTGATACTTCATTTGGGTTCCTTTTCAACAGTAAACATGCAACAGGGCTAAATATCTACAAGGCTGTGGTTCCACTGTAGCTTAAACAAAATAGGTCTTTTGTAAAGTCAGTTCTATTAGCTAATAAAACGTATCTACTTTCCGATGTCATTGTATTGAACAGAACTGGAGCACATAAAATGTTACCATGGCAGCACTTTCTTCCTAAATTTTAAATTAACAAACTCTCACAAAGCATATATTATGGCATAAGGATCATCTGCTAGCAAGCACATATACTTCACTGCTTTTAATCTTACCTAGAAATCTCTGCTTGGGAATTCTTCTCTCCGTCGACTGTAAATGGTGATGCTCCAGTTAATAATTCATACATAAGAACACCAACACTCCACCAATCAACAGCCTACAGAACAACAGTAATTATGTATGTTATGACACACTGAAATAAAATTGTTAACAAAAGAAGGAACAGAACAATCCACTTAGAAAGCAACTAGGATAGGAAGAACCTACCTATATACAAATACAAAGGCAAAATGGGATACAACGAAGCATAAACAACTGTGGTACTGACTGAAAGTATTTTCTGTGATAAATTAATTTTACATTGAAATCTCTCCACTTAGCTTCTTCAACTAACTTCTAAAGCTGAACTCTTTCCACTGACTACTAAAGTTCCTTTTGTTTTCCTGCCAGAATTAATTTTGATTTTTACCACTGTGATGAGATATGAATTGTAATACATATCCAAAATATCAGAGGAACCTAAGGCTTGCTAACAAGTAGTGGAACTTCAACTTTTACAAGCTTGAGAATCAAATTAAGGGATGTTCAAAAAGCACAATTTAAGACTACAGGCCACAGTTAATCCAGGCACCTGAAAAAGCCATGAAATCATAGAATGGTTTGGATTCAAAGAGACCTTAAATACCATCTTGTTCCAAGCCCCTGCCATGGACAAGGACACCTTTCACTAGATCAGGTTGCTCAGAGCCCCATTCAACCTGGCCTTGAACATCTCCAGGTACAGAGCATTCACAACTTCTCTGGACAACCTGTTCCAGTACTTCATCAGCCTCACAGTAAAGAATTTCATCCTAACATCAAATCTAAATCTCTCCTCTTTTAGTTTAAAGCCCTTTCCCCCTTGTCCTGTCACTACATGCCCTTGTGAAAAGTCTCTCTCCATCTCCTTGTAGGCTTCCTTCAGGNTGTCCTGTCACTACATGCCCTTGTGAAAAGTCTCTCTCCATCTCCTTGTAGGCTTCCTTCAGGTACTGGAAAGTCACAATGAGGCCTTCTCCAGGCTGAACTCAATTGTCTCAGCCTTTCCTTTCAGGAGAGGTACCCCATCCCTCTGATCATCTTGGAGACGTCCTCTGGACTCACTCCAACAGGTCCATGTCCTCCTGTGCTGAGGACCCCAGAGCTGGATGCAGCACTGTAACTGGGGTCTCAACAGAGGGAAGTGGAGGGGCAGAATCCCCTCCCTCACTCTGCTGCCCAGACCGCTTTGGATACAGCCCAGGGTACAATTGGCTTTCTGGGCTGTGAGTGCACATGGCTGGGTCATGTCCAGCCTCTCATTCACCAGTACCCCCAAGTCCTTCTCAGCAGGGCTGCTCTGATCTGTTCATCCCCAGCCTGTGTTGATATTGCAGGTTACCCTCATCCAGGTGCAGCACCTTGCACTTCATCTTGTTAAAACTCATGAGATTTGGATGCCCACTTCTTGAGCTTATCCAGGTCCCTCTGGATGGCACACCATCCTTCAGTTTTTGGTTGTTGTCAATATTATTATTTTTATTAACAACAACTTTCTAATGTTTAAATATTTGGACCACTATTTGTCTATTTAATTCCTGAAATTTTTCATTTAGGTAGTATCTGCTTCTGTCAGATATTCCAAAACTGACAGATTGTCAAGGAATCTGCTTAAGAGCACAGTTCTGTCCTGTTATTAGATCTGTGACATTTCCAACCTTGAACACAATTTCAGCCAGCTCATGTTTCACCTGTTTGCTGCTTCACTCAGGCAAAGTTCTGAAAAAAACCATATCTCCAACATCCTACTGCTGCAATGGATCATGGATAAAACAGTGATTTTGTTTGTTAAAGAACTTTAGTAAGGATCTAGCATGAGCCTTGTTACTTCCACTTTGACAGTTTACTGCATTTTGGTTCCTGTTACTTTCCCTGATATCCATTTTGTGTGGGCAGCACCCATTGGCACAGGCAGTGTTCAGTTATAGTCATCCAGTGCCACTGCTGCACCTCAGGGGCCTTAGAGAGATGGACCACGGTAACAAGTGGGATATTTGGCTTCCCATATACTAATGATATTATTCATACCTCTCAGACCTCATAACTTACAAAATACTTCACTTTTTCAAAAGGAATGATTGTACTATGAATAATAAAGGAAGCAGTTTAGTCCTTTCAACAAAATTAATTACAGGTGTTTGAGTTTCTCAGGTTTACAGCCACGAAATCTGCAAATCAGTGGAATTTCTGCTTTACTTATGTTGGCAATATTAATACAATACAGGGAGACAATTAGTGAAACCATGAAAATTTGGCCACATATTTTATTTGGTTTTGCTTCAAAATACACAGAATCTGACGCCTCATATATTCAGCCAAGAGTGTCTAGAAGAACTACCTGAAGAAGTCTCTGTACTGTTACTAAATATCTTTGCAAATATATAATTCTCAGAGAAAATCCCAAATAATTTCTTCTTGGCATATATTTTTCCAAAAGAAAAGGAGGATCTGCAGAATCAGAAATCAAACTTTAAAAAAATAAATACTGAAATACCAGAGGAAGTCCTTAAGACAAACACTGCAATCATCTAGAAGAGATTATAGATGATAAATATTGATTAATGAGAACACAGCATATTAAAGCAATCTCATTTTCTCTTTTTGTACGGTGTTTGAGTTGCTAGATATGCAGTAAGTATAAAATTCACTAAAAACCTTCTAAAATTACCTTATATGATAATGCCAATGGTAAGGTAGTGAGTGTGTGGTGTAAACAACCAGCATCACATACATAACTGCAAAATCAGCCCTACCAACAAGCTAACAGTCACTATCAAACTGTGAAGCTATTCCTTATAGAACAATCTATGACTCTGCATGACATCTGAGGAAAGTATAAGACAGAACCAAAGATAACAGAACAGAGATCACTCTTTAAGTCAGTGACAAGACTGAATTTGTAAGCTTTGAGAAGCCAAAATTGTAATCCAAGGTAACTGAGAAATTGGAGAGATGCTCTGGAGGTGGCATGACTAAACTAAGAGTGCAGGAAAGAGCTTCAACTCATAAGTTTTTAAATTCCATTTTTAATAGCAACTGGGCAAGCAGTACAGTAGAAAAAGATGAAGAGGCTATAGTGGAATTCAAGGTAGGTGTGACACAATGACTAAGTGAAAAGACAAAGCACACTATTTCATGTGTAGAGGAATCAGGGAGGTCATTCTGCTATATTTCAAACTGCGAGATCCCAGCTGTGCCCACTACAGTGCTCCCTAACTGAAGGTAAACTCAGACAAAAAGAGACACAGAATGCAGAGAGAAGGAAAAGAAAGAACTCTTTCAGGCAAAAGTCAGACTTTTTCAATTCTTAGACAGGCTGCTATAAAAGGAACCACAATCAACTACATTCCATGATCCACAACAGAAAGACAACTCAGTCTACAGCAAAAAAACACACAGATTAAATATTCTCCAAAAATTCCCAGTATAGTGAGCAATCAGAATAAGTTATCTAGGAATATTGTAGAATTATTTTGGAAAGTAGGGTTTTTTGTTTGCTTCAAAAATCATCTGTTAATTATTGTTGTCTTGACCTTTTCTATCAATTACTGACACTTTATTGCATAGTAAAACTTGAGTTGCGAGCCAAACAATTTTTATAATATGAGAACACTTACAACATTAATAATGTATTCCATAAAATTCAATAAAAATAACAATTTTTCTGATATCCAGTTTAAAATGTATATCAGAATTAGCCACAAACCAGTCATTTTCCACTCTTAACTAGTTTTTTATGCAAAGGCAAATAATTGCCAACTAAGTTTATTGTACCACAGCATATTTAGAGCAAATTTTGAACAGAACACAAATAAGCCTCAATACCTTTATAAATATGCCTTTTACTTCAGATCAGAAGAGGAAAATACATCAACATACAATTGAAGATGTAGGAAATAATCTATTTTAGGACAACCTAAA
Organism: Picathartes gymnocephalus; assembly: GCA_013390045.1. Classification (NCBI taxonomy): domain Eukaryota; kingdom Metazoa; phylum Chordata; class Aves; order Passeriformes; family Picathartidae; genus Picathartes; species Picathartes gymnocephalus. The sequence goes on along the minus strand of WEKY01052232.1, from coordinate 21,669 downwards.
ATAACACATGATTAAATAAGATAACATGTCATATTTTACAAAAAACACTCAAGCTGAGCAACATGTTGACTGAAGAATTAGTTTGTTTCCAGTAATAAACTTAGAACATACCTTATCATGTCCTGTGTCCCCCCCTCTTACAATATCTGGAGCCATATATTCTATTGTCCCACAGAAGGAATATGCTCTCTCGTTCTAGAAAAAAAAAAAATTACATCAAACAATTATATTATACAAATAATATGGGATAGATATGGCTAACAGTTCCAAGATGCTGGCAGCAATTCTTCTCCAAATAGCTCAGAACTGCTAGCTAAATAATATTCCATCATATGCAAAGATGTATCACATAATGCTACAGAATATTTAGTCTTCTATGAAAAAATAAAATGTCATAAGTTTGTGTTGCAGTCTAAGATAAGCACACAAAAATTAATCTACTAATATTTAAAAAAACTCTCCCGTAAGTCTAAATGATCAACATATTTCAGAACTACACAAGATTCCCCAACTAACATAGATATATATTCTGAAGGCTGCAATACCAATACTCTAGATAACAAATGAAATTTTTCATTAAAATGGGAATTTCATTGTAAGATGTACAATTTGACTAAATTGGATACCAGATCCTTTGGGTTCCCCATACTTAGGAATTCATTATGACCTCTAGGAAAAGTTGTTTTCTTTCGCAACAAACACATATATAAAAAACAACATTCTCTCAAGAAGAGACTTGGAGAGAGACAAGACAGAAAAAGGGAAAGGCAGACAGTGTTGTAAATCTAATTTCATTCTATGCACTGAATTATTCTCTTGACTATGTTCAAAACTAAGCTGCTTTCACAGGCACGTATAATTGTTCCCTGGTAGTGATTTACCTTTGAGGTCAACATGAGGTCATGCTGTACCTTGCTAATGACGAAAGCACATGAGTTTGGGCCATGCAACATTGTTCCTCCCTTAATCCTTCATGCTTCTAGCATTTTGGGGAGAGATCCTGATAGGTCCTTTAAAGAAGAGTGTTCAAAAAAGCAAATATTTCAAAAGTCAGGTTTTACATTTGTAGATTCAGATTTGGAGTTTAATACAGGTGCTATATAAGAGACTACACTAATGAGAAGAAGCTTCTAGAAGTAGAAATAGTGCTCTGTGCTACCCTAAGGCATAAAAATTAAACAGTCCAGCAGCATATTATTAAAATATTATTTCTTAAAATACATATACTGTGACTGATTTTTTGGGGTAAAATTCTGAGTTCAGAATAGTTATAAGGCCTCATATTGTTTAAATATTAAATTGAAATATTAACTTCTGAGACAAAATCATATAATAATGAATTTTTCATTATTCCACTTTCTTTAGACACAACTATTGTTTCTCTTTGATAATCTTTTCCAGTACCTGTTATCTTAAAGAAATATAGTGTGACAGAAAGCACAAACAAAGAAAAATGTCAGAAATTCCTAGCCCTCCATCAGCAAATCTAAACCTATTCAATCTCTGTTCTTTTTTCCTTCAGTTGGGAGGGAGGGAGGTAGGGAGGAAGAAGGGTGAAAAGGAAAAGGAAGGGGAGTGGAAAACGCAGAAAGAAACTGTTCTTCACTTGCTACCTCTCCAAAGAGTAAAGATAATGCAGCCAAACTGAGATATCAAGACAACTGTCTGAAAGCAAAGCACTCTGACTCTCCTATAGATTGACACAGATTTGCCTTCATAGATACTGTAAAATGTCCTGACTTCAAAACAGTTGAAGTCATAAAATCCAGATATTTCTTTGTTAGAAACCTGCTTATGTTGCGGTTTATTAAGTTACAGGCTTCATCCATTACATCTAGCTGTTACTTAAAAACCACAGGTTTTAGAGTATAAAGTTTCATTAGGAACACTTAGGTAAATTTGTCACTGTTAAATATGCCTCTTGCAAGAAGTCACTAATAGTTTCTGCTGTTATGCACTACATGTGGGTTTAAAACCATTTTCAAATAATGTTATCTCCAATAACAGCTTTATTTGCTGTCATTTTCTGGTCTCCTAGGTATGTGAGAGATGCGGATAGAGTGGAGAGAGTCCAGCAAAGAACCATAAATATGATTAAGGGAACCTGAGAAAGCTGGGACTGTTTCACCTGAAGAGGTAAACCTGAAAGTTCAGGGAGATCGTATTGATGTACAAAAATGTGGGAAGGAAGCATACAAAAGAGAGGGAGCAAGGTTCTTTTTAGTGGTGCCCAGTGACAGGACCAGAGGAGGAAACATTTTTTTACTGTGAGGGTGACTGAGTGCTGGCACAGGCTGGCCACAAAGGTTGTGGAATATCCCTCCTTGGAGATATTCAAAAGGCTTCTGGTGGGCCACCAGCTCTAGGTGACTGTATTTGTTCAAGATGACTTCCAGCAATCCCTTCCACTCTGTGATTTTGTCACAAAATGTCACTGTAAACTGTATTTCAACATTCATTTTAAAACCACAACTAAGTCTTATTTTGTACCTCCTCCAAATTTACATTTCATTTAACTGTATAATATAAATCCAAATTCCAAAAGCCACATTATTAACACTTCCATGTTATGAGATGTAAGACAGGAAAGGATGTCCTTAAAAAACAACTGCACTTGGATTACCTACAGGTGAATGCTCACTGAACATGCACATCTTGCAAATACTTGAGCTTAAGAATATTTTTGTCTAACATAGAATGCTCATTTTCTTCCCTCACTCAGCATGCCTGCCTTAAACATTGTGGTTCTCTTCCCTGAGCTGCAGAACAGCAAGCAATTAGACATTAATGGACGGAAACAGAAGTGTGGCTAACCCATAATAATTCAGTACAATAATTAACCTTGTCCTTGAACAGGTGTCATTATGTTTGTTCCAAATCAGTAATTAGTTCTCTAATGTTTACAGATAATCTGGAGACAGCTTTAGTCTTCTAGCACACGACAGATGGTTACGATTTCTCTTTCTTTACCAAGTTCATCATCATTCCTGAACGTTTATGCAATAACATATCTTTTAGTAAAGGTAAATGAAGTGGATACTTCAAACCAGTTAGCTGCTTAAGAGAGCAACAACTTATCACGAAGCCACTGATAGAGACTTTTGTTAAGAGTTCTTGAATAGTGAAAGACAGATACATTCACATGGACAGCCAGGCAGTTCATTTTGTTAAACCATTTTGCTATTAAATTAGAAAGCCAACTTATATTTCCTTATGACTTTTTCTTTTAGATGAGCTACACCCTGACACAGTGGCTGTCCCAATACATATTACCAGACTGCTTCTAATAAATACTGTAGTGCTACACAAATTTATAAATCTACACAAGGTAGATTTATAAATTTCCCCACACCAGCTACAGCAATATTAAAAAAGATACTGTACTGCATTCTTTCCAAGTTCCCTGCTATCACTCTGGCTGATCTAAGCATCCTAGGGAAATGTAACTGCTTTAACCTGCCAGGGCAGTTTCAGTATATCTCCACGTAATTTATTTCAACACATCATTTTCCTTTTCCTTCATCAAAAAAAGAAAGGGCACTGAGAAGCTATAGTACAGAGCATTAGAACTCTGTGACATCCAAGAGATGTGTAATGCAGATTAGCACTGGTCCTGGAAGACAGCCACTTCACCAAAAAACACCAATTGCAAAGATCAAAATATCTAGCTCCAAAAATCTATCAAAAGTGCTGACAGAAGGATGGCAATCTTGCACCACCATGTTCTTGATGATCTTGTGGTATCATCATTTGGCTCTGCTTTAGAATAAGGAATGGTAGGCAGGCCTTTGAAACTACCTGAAAATGTAGAAAGCACTTGTGTGAAGTTTTTTCCTCAATGACAGAGAGGTCTTATGCTTTCAGAGTTGTCTAATGACCTCCTTCAACAAATAAAAAAAGCACATTAAGAGCAACAAAAAAAGCAAAAGGATCAAACTCCATTTTGCTGCAGAGACTAATCACCCTCACCACATCTACAGGAAAGTCCTGACTGATGGAGAAACAGTCACTGTCATAGCATGATGTGTGCTTTAGAGCAGACATCCTAGCCTAGAATAACACAAATTCAGTTTCATGTTTTTTACAACATATGCAAAGGTAGCTCAGACAGTTATTAAGTCCTGCAACTGTTCAACAGCTCATAACAGCATATGGGACAAGAACTGCAATTCCAAAGTGAATCACAGGAATTAGATGAGACTTCAAGACAGCCAAAGTATCACTCATGCTCACCATGCTCTTAAAAGGCTCATCTCTATTGCGCGAAACTGTCTTTTTGCAGCCAGCTCTTTGAAAAAAGGGTTACTCCATTACGTCTGATTTAAGAAGATACTGTGCTGGAAGGATGGTGCTCATTTCCAGTGCCACAAAATTCACACAGCCCAGAAGCATTGAAAATGTCTGATTCAATGTCCTAATGCATCCAAAAAGGGCATGCAATCTGGGCAAAGAAATAGTGACAACAGATTCTGGATGGGTGTTTCCCAGCACCTTGGAGGCAAAGGCCTTGCAATTCTTCTCAGAGCAGAGCATGCGATCCCAAGAAACTGTTACATAGTATTATAACTCCTTCAATAGGCAGAACATCATTAGTTCAGGGCCTCAATAAAATCACATTAATTTCCCTATGGAAATAGAAATCCGTGTAACTGAAAAGTGCACTTAGTCTTGTGCACACGTGCCATACAAATACTCCTTTGCCATACAAATATTCCTCTGGGAAAATGCTTCAGAGCTTGAGCAATTGTGATTTTAATTCCAAAGTGTAAATGCAGGCGCAGAAAGCACTCAAGTGTCTTAGGACAGTTATTTTGCCATTTGAAGATGTATTATTTAACATTTAAATATACAGCCTTTGAAGTACTTATTTAACTTGATGAACTTCATCCAAACAATATGTTTCACCACTGCTCCAACAGAAACTTGAGTCATAAAATCTTATGGCTTAGTTAATTCACAAGTCTTTGTACAAACATTACTTAGACAGAGTATTCACTGAAGCCATTCTTTTCAGTGTTCAAAATTAGCACCCACTTTTCCAGCTACTTGAAAGGTCATCTTTGAAACACAACGGACTGCTTTCTGTTTCCCAGCTACTTACTGCACAAATACTTTGTTCTTAACTGAGCCAGACTACTACCTGGAACATCAGTTATGACACACTCTGAAACTGTGATACTATCATATTCCTTCAAACCATGAAACTTGACTCCTTAAATAAATTTTGTAACTTGTAAAAAGTAAATAAATAAAACCAAAGCTACTCTTCCCTAAAAGTTCTTTAATAGTGTAAGTATTCTCTATTGGGAATTCCTTGCTAATAGAGGAGATGGTAGGATAGGGTCAAAAGGCTTGGTTAAAACCTAGAGCAAGTAAGTTCTAGTATAAGAAATTCAAGCAATGAAAACTATGTGATACACGGGAAAGAACACTTATCAGTTATTAAATTGGCTTGAACTAACTTCCTTGCATTCTATATTCACAAAAAATATTCTAGGAACATTATCACATAGTTTAAGAACTACTCTTTTAATGAAGTCAGTATTAAAAAAATGACAACAAAAGCAAAAATCTAGAAACACTAAGTGCTGTTGGGCCAAGAACACAAAGGCCACCACTAGAACTGGAGAGCCAGAGGTACAGGCTCTGGTGGCATGTATTTCATCTGTCAGCAATAACTACAACTGGCTAGCACATAATGCCATGGACCGAGAAGGTGTATTGGCACAGAAGGGAACAAGGTAGACAGACAAAAGCTCACTGAAGGCATTCAGGGCTGCTCTGATGATTGACTCTCCACAAGTCCAACGAAAAACTCTCCAAGCCAGACAAGAATCATTTACTGGCTCTTGTCATGTTTTTGTTATGGAGAAATAACAGAATTACTACACATGTTTTGACTGGGTTCTTCTATGATTTTCAGCAACATTCTTATAGCATTCCTATGCTTGTCCATAGTTTTTAGTTGGCAAATTAAATTGCTTCATTCACTAAATCTGACCTCACCATTATGAAGGTTTCTAAATGTTATAACCTAGCAAGACAAGAGGAATACTTCACTCTTGGAGGTACTCTGAAATGGTGTCCTGGTTTGAAGGACAGGTGTGTGCTAAGGAAGGCAGGAGCCTCCTTTGGAATGGAAAATATGAATCCCTTCCCTCCTAATTATTGTAATTTTGAAATGAAGGGGCTCTCAGGCGAGGATATAGGAATAGGAATAACAGTTCTTTACTAGTATTTATAATAAAGTGAACAAACAACAACTCTTATGGCATTAACAACAAAACAGAACCAGGAACCCAGTCCCAGCCCTCTGGGCCTGCAGGCACTGTCCCCTTGGGTGCAGTGACGGTCACAGCCGGCAGGGGGCACTGGTGGCGCTCGGTGGGCAGGGCAGGTGCGATGATTCCCCTGTAGCTGCAGGGGGCGCTGTGGCGCAAGCTCCAGCAGACACGGGGCACGGCCAGGAGGGGAAGGGGTGGAGGACAGGCAGGCTTTGCTTCACAAACCCCCCTGGGGCCGTGGATCCCGGTGCCCCTGCAGAACTCTCAGAAACAGCAAACTGGGACAGTAGGACATCTCGGCAAGCAGGGGGAGCAGGGGCTGCAGTGCAGTGAAACCCAGAGCAGTGCCGATGGAGCCGCAGGGGGTAGGGCAGGGGCAGCAGCCCGGCTCCCAGCCCGGCAAGGAGAGGTCAGCTCAGGATCCCGGGCCCCTCGAGCAGATGGTAAAATAGGTCTCAGTTCAAAGCAGGGGTTCACTCACAGCAGAAAAAACAGCTCCACATGAAGGGTCCAGCAGCAGCAGCAGAGACGCCTCTCTCCCCAAAAAGGCAGAGCAGCACCTCCGTCTTCCCCTCCGAAGCGCAGCTTCAGCTCTCTTGGTGCTGCCTCCACCCCTGCCTTTTATCAGCCCCTCTCCTCCGGGGCTTGGCCACAGTCCTTTGTTTTTCTTAAGTACCCAGTACTTAAGAGTTCATTAGCAACTTAATGGGGAAAAAATTCTATACAAAAGGAAAGAAAAAACCTAACCCCCAACAAATGGCATAATAAGTTTAAATAAGTGTTAAATTTAACACAAGTATGGACTTTCCACTTAGTCAAGGACAATTCCCCCGTTATTGCATGGGTAGTAAAATTCTCTATACCAACTTTCAGATCAGGTTTATAGATGACAAATCAAACGTATGAAAAATCATAATTTAGCTAGAATTCTCGGTTTAAATAAGGCTTCCCTTTTAGCAATCACCTAACATATACTTCATATACTGGAAAAATGCAGAACTGCTTGCAAAGGTCCTCAAATGTCTATTTTATTATATGATTATTAATATACTAACTGTACCTAAGAAGAATTCTATTTCTTAAGTAGTGCTTAATGCAAATTCTGAACAGGAAACACACAGATCAGTTTCTATGACTTCTAATATACTTCTTCTCACACGGTCTTAACTTTGTGTGGTGAAGACTGGTCTTTCTATTACATTCAGCTACATGAGCCTAGCAGAAGAGTCAGTCCTGTTAAAAAGACACAGAAGGTATTCTCTCATGAAGGTTCAGTGATGGCAATGGACATCCCTAATACCCTAATATGGAATGCTTTATTAAAAAAAAAATATATGCTCAGGGGAGTAATTCTGTCCTAAAAGATACCAAGTATCTAATTTTGTATCAGATAATTTAACAGCTCCCAGCACTAACTCAAATAGAATGTACCGAAGTCCCAACACCCTCTATAAATCCTTGTAACTGCTACCTGGCTAGGACTGCAACACTTTACCCAGTGGGGGAGAAGCCATCCCAAACGAAACCTTCATGTTCCACTTCCACAGGAGGTCTCATTCAAAGCAGGTAAGGCAGAAACACAGACTCCCAATTCAGAACTGGAAATAGCAGCAAGAGGCAACAGTACTGGAAAACACTAAATAGGTAGCGAATCCTCTCAAAGAATAATGCCAGTGTGTTCTTGTGAGGTTTCTGAAATGCCTTTGTGTACATATTTATCAGTATCAATATAGTATGAATAGCTTCAGCCACAACAGTATAGCCATTGACTCTTCTATTTTATGGTTTTACTAATTTCTTAATTAATAAGGAAGAACATTTTAAACAATACACACTAAACTGTTCCTTCTAATAATTTTATTTTATTCAATGCATATTTGGAAATTGACAGCAGACTCATTCATTCTACTATTTTTACAAGGCTGTTGAAGAAAAAAAGCAATTACTTAAGAAATAACCAAATTCAGACAGCAAAGGTTAGAAAGGATATATAATGTGACCATATTCAGAAGTAAGACTTAATTGGCTGTATAGGCCCACCTAAAGTGTTTCACAGGTTATCAAATTAAATCATTTTTTTGTCCTTTCGACGGCAACATAAAATCCATTTCTTAGTCTCCTCAAATGCCTAAAGCACCAGATCATTTCTAGGCCTGAACAGATGCCAGTGTTCATACTGAACCAGAGAACTCTCACTGTTGCTCTTCATTTGATTAATCCAGGGAAACACACCAGAGTAAAACTACCTTTCTTAACTGCTTATACCTCTGAATAAATGCTTCAAGTCCCAAGTTGTCTTTCTTCCTTTGTTAAAGGTATTTCAAAGTTCTAAGCTGCATTAATTAGACCCTCTCTGGGCTCTATCAGCAGCGTTTCAAATAGCACTCATTAGAAATGAAAAGGTATACTAAAACTTCTAGAATACAAGAATCAGTATCATCATTGCTCCTATTTTGTACAGGTGTGAGTGTATGTAATCAGAGTCCTGAAAGTCATAACTTACAGCTTTGCTACAAGCCTAAATAGTGAAAACTTTCAAGAATACCAATGTCAGGACCCTGAGCCGATCAACAGGCTCCATAACCTCTGTCACCAATCCTAGGGGTTAAGGCATCCCTGCTTAAGACCAATTCTGAAAAATTCAGCTGAGTTATCTATGTGGAACTTGGTCAGGGGCCTCTTCTTCTTTCAGCTGAGAGCAGAAGTTCAGGCTCCCATTCTTGAACCTTGCATCAGCTGTGCTGTAGGTATGTTTGTACTTTGCTGGGTATCTCACTGATACTGACCTAACAAATTCAAACCCTGGCTTGTCCTCAAGCCTCTCTCCTCACAACAAACTTTTCTGATAAGCACTGGACTGTTGCACAAGCCTGTTCTTCTGGCACTAGACTTCCTCTGATCTTCTTGCACCACTGGTCAGTGAGCACATTGATCCATGCTTGCCACAGTTACCCTCAGTTCACACCAATGCAGCAAGCAATCTCCCCGTCCTGCTGCTTCCTGACAAACTAGTCAAGAGCCACAGTTCCTCCAGGAACAGCTTACGGGACTGAAGAATTTAAGCAGTTGAAGAGTTCAGCAGGATCACACAGAGTATCTCATATATTAGCTATCAGCAAACTGGCTGCAAGCTACTGATCAAATTAGAGTTCCCTTGGTAAGCTTAATAAGCAAACCAGGACCATAGGATAAATCAAAAGAATGCTATCATAACTGAAAATTTACTTGTAATATGTAAAGCTCACATAGCAGAGGTTCTTCTAACAAGCTGCCCTGCTGAATGGATTTTGCATTCCAGAAAAAATCACAAGTAAAGACTGAAAAGCCTGAATTCTTGGCAGAAACAGGACCTGTACCTTCAGTGAGCCTTAGAGGTCATCCTATCATAGGTATTTACCTCAAAAATAAAAATGCACCAAGGAAAAAACCCATTTCCATAGAAATCATACCTGTAACATCCTGTGCTGTTATTTTAATTGCCCAGAATAAAAACAATTACAGTCTTAATTTGAGAAGACATATGAAAATTAGCAGAAAGACCTCTCACAGTTGAAAGATGTGATAAAGGTTTAAAATGGGGAAAAAAAAAAATCTTGCTTCAACAAGGTCCTTACCATACTGCGTGGTTTCTTCTTTTTATTTACTTTTTTTTGGGGGGGGCGGGGGGGGAACTTATTGGTGATAATATCCAGACTTAACACAGAGTAATTAAGCTGTCCATATCAGAAAGTATAACATCGCCCAAAAAGTCTCTCAACTGAAGACTGCTGCTTCTGTAGCTGTAAACTTCTACTCACAACCAAAACTACGACGTTTGCAGGAGACAAACGAGGAAGAACAAAGACAGGCAAAAAGTCAAGTGGTACACTAGTTAGACTGCTCTGCTACATGTAACAGAATCATAATGAACACTGCAACATGAAAACCAAAGTTTAGACTAGAGCAAGAACGGTTGCAATAGGGCAGATCAAAGGTCCACTAGTTTAAAATACCGTATGAAGAATTTTTCAAAAAGTATAGGGTCATGTGAAATTAACTGACCGTCCTCTCCTGGTGGCTGTTCCAACTTGAAGAAGCCAGTTAAGTCAAAATACCAGATTGGTTACTATGACTCTTGCCACAGCTAGACTAATGACTTCTGCTTTCAAAACACACATGGAACAATGCTACTGTTTTTTTGAAGCAAGAACTAGATTTGCCTGCCAGCAGATGCCATCAGAACAGGTAATTAATGGGGACAGCAAGGGCAGCTAAACCTTGAACTGTGTTAGCCAAGAAACCTACAACCTCCACCTCTGTGACCCCAGAACAAAAGCCAATGGAAGGCCACACCTTCATCTAATGTCAAGTGGAGATTCAAGAACCGTTTTCACACTTTTACGACAGCTACGTTTGCTTTCACAGTGCAATGCAATTGCAATTCTACAAGGAATTATTTTAACCAGTTCCTGATAATGGATTTAAAAGCAAATAACTAAGAGTAAAGAAAACAGAAGTCTCAATTCTGCAGACAAAAATATTCAAAAACAAGGTATTATTGTGTGGGAGGAAATCAAGTATGTACCACTGTCAACTTGGATGAACATTTTGTACTAGGTTCTTCTCAAAATTCCAGTTTTTGGAAGGCTTCTTTTCTAAAGCATTGTCTTTTTGAGAAGAGAGAGGCAGTAGTACCAAGAAACAACAGTATACAAAGCAAAACCTGAAAAACTCGCATTTCTTCAAAGAGTAGCAAAATTATAAGGTATGGAAGAGTACTGATTCTGGGAAGAATTCTGCTAACTGCCATTACAAGCCTTCAACAATTTTTTTTTTTTTTTTTTAAACAAAGAAAAACATATAGAACATGTCAATTAAATATTTATAGTTTCAGAGAGATCCAGATATAAAAGGTAAAGGAGTAGGAGTGGACAATTTTGCTCAAATGCAATCCATTTGGTTCTAAATTAATTTACATTTGGCTGTGAATCTCTGGTCACTTAAGTTTTTCACAGTTTTTCACCTGGCTGCCCAAGTTTCATGGAAGTAAGGTATTCGCAGTTATTTAAAAAAAAAAAAATCTATGAGAAAAATGGATTAATGACAATGGGAGCATTTGCCCTCAGAAAGTTACTTGTTTTCCCCTGGAAAACAGAATCAGAATTTTTCTGACTTAACTAGCAACCTAATACCCAATAGAAGATACCAGAGTACTTAACACAGAGATTGGTGTTTCTCCTCAAAACAGGATTTTTTTAAAAATGGTATATTACAATAGGAAAACAGTATCCTTAAAGCAGTCATTGTAAGAAATCATGACCTGTCTTGCAAAAATTCTGAACAGTGCTTTAATATTTCGGCATGCAAATCTGGAGAGAAGCTATTTTATGCTCTTGTCTTCTGCATTACTGGTCCATACTGGAAAAGCACAATCTTCTTTGTGATAAGCACTGAAAAGGGAAATCTATTGGGCAAATGCTCAAACAGTCATCTAATCTCTGATGACCTGGTTTTGCAATTAAATTAGTCCAGCTCGGTGATGTGCCTTATAGTGTTTGGTATGTTCTTAATATTCAATTTCAGGACAATTAAAACTGAGCCAACTGAAGTACACCAAACAAAGCAAAAAGTTTTTGCCATTGTTTCATTTCTTTTTCCAAAACTAATTATCCAAACAGATCTATAACCCATGTTAACTTCCGTGAACTAATTTCATTATTCAGTTTACTATTACTTTTTTCTCTTTGAAGAAATGTAAATCTACTTCTTATAACTGCGTTTGTTATGACACAAGCATATGTAGTAAGTCATCTGAAGTACGGATAATTTTACTCATTTTTGCAAGAGAATGCTCAATGTTGGAGGACGCACTAATTGCAATGATAAGACATTATCACTTTAATTGGACAATTATAAAGGGCTTTTAAAGTTAAATGCATAGCTAATCTACTAGGTCGCTCATGTGAGATGACAGTTCCTAAAGCATTAAATGAGTCAAGTTGTAGTCACTTCTCTCTCTTCTGGACTACCTTTAAACTGCACTAAGAATGTGTACAAATCTCTTCCTAGTTCATCTACCAAAACCCATAGTAGACTAACCTCCATTTAACCACTTTTCCTCCAAAGAAATATCCTTTAAAATCTTTTAAAATTACATACTGATTTTCTTTCCAGAAAAAAATGTTGACTATCATCAAATAAATGAAACCAAACAATTCAACAGCGAAAAGCACTTAAGAGTTGTAAGTAAATCTGCAACTCTGATCAAGAGATTTTCAGATGAAGAAACAATATATATGAATTATTCATTCTACACATCAGATAGAAGTACACAGACATCCACCCAAACTGTCTTAGGTTTTAATTCAATCATCCCTCATACTGAATATCCAGTTTTATATTATTTATTACTAAAGAATTGGTATGCTCACAGACACTGTTTAAGATGGACAACATTCAGTATTTACTATCTAATTTTTTAAAACTTCATTAAGCAAACACAGAAACTTCAGAAAAAATTTAAGAAAATGCAGAAGACATGTACAAATGCAGAAGAATTGAGCATTTCACTCTGGAAGAAAGTGTACTTTACTGGATTTAATTAAGAAGAAAAACAATTATTATGCATGGTCAAATAGATCACTTTTACAGTAGTTCAATGCATGTGTTCATATTATTTTGCTTAAGACAAAGATCTCCAGGTATACTGAAATATGACTTCTAGTATAGTTACAGAACTAAAGGAAACATGAGGGGAAAGAAAGATTTTTAAAAATGAAGTAGCACTTCAGCAATACACATTAAAATTAAGACCAGACCTGATGGCTAGGTTAAACTGACATTGACCAAATCAGAACAACTCCAGCGTTGAAGAGGAGCTATTAATGAGATAAAAAGATAAAAATATGTCTAAGCCACAACTCCACAAGATAAAGGTAACACACAAGAAATATGATGGAAAAAAAACCCCAAAACAACAATTTAGGAGTTTTGGGGTTTTTAAAGACAAATGTATTACAAGACTTGAAAGAAAGAACACAACACTGAAGTGATTTCACTTGTGCAATGAACAAAACAGTGTTGTAGAAGTTTCAAGTCCTATCAATTCGCCATGTCCCCAACAATAACTTATATTAATGTCGCGTGCAAATGTACTTTGAACCCCAGTTAGATGAACACTAGACTGAGATGCATGAAAACCTAAGGATAAAATTGTCTTCTTCATCCTGATTTTGTTTACAATTCAGTTGAGATTTAAAAATCATAAACACGAGCCTTAAATTCATCACAGGGTTAAGAATACAAATGCCATAAAAAGCAATACCAAATCTCTTTCAATCTCTTACCTAATCCCATTCAATGGTTAGGCTAGTAAAACTGTAAGTCTTCATGAGCTCTTAAATAAAGTTTGCAACAAAAGTAATTTCATACTTAAATACCTTATGATACTGACCTACCCTATGTGAAAATTCCTTTTTATTGAACAACTTTATTCTAGTATGGTTATTTCTTTTTTTTGCACGTAAATAAAGCATATTGCTTCATTCTAAAGATAAAACAAAGGCAACACCACTGTTGATTCAGTTGTAAAAGAAATTTCAGGCTTTAGCAAAACAGTACCATAAAATACTTTAAAGCTCTTAAAGCTGCACTGCTTTAACTTGAACGTTTAATTCTTGCATGCTATTTTCACATAATAACTGTAAAACAGAGAGAGTACTTGATGATGCACTCTTCACACATGCTTCAGTAGCTGCATGGCAGAAATCAATAGGTTTCTGTTTTCCTACAAGTCACAGGCATTTGCTTCCTTTCACTCAAAGGAAAAGCAGCTTCCCACCTCTCCACTGTAGAACAATCAATCTGCTGCAAATAGTGTAGTCCTGTTTGATTCATTAGGTGCCCAGATACACGGAAATCTTTAACAGTCATGAGATTACAGCAGAGATAATGCAAACATTGAATCATGATGTTTTCTAGCAAGCGTCACTAACTACAAAACTATCCAAAATTCACAAATACATGGAGAAGTATTTCTCTCTAATAAGAGCTCTAAATATAGTACATATCTCTACTATGGCAATTTTTATGCATTTTTAATAACCTAAATATAACTTGTTTCAGAAAGTCCGAAGAGGAGGTTACTAGAATAAATTCTACTTGCTTAAGTACATATTTCTAATGGCAACGTTCTTGCACAGAAGCAAGTGGACCGGGAAAGACATGTGAAGAAAGGGAGAGAACGGAAAGTACACCGCTCTGATTAAATTGCAAATGCTACACCTTTATCTGAGTTACATAGTTGTGTAATTTTATTTAAAGGTGCTACCCTAGTGAGCATGAAAACAGCTATACAGGCAAATTCTATACATTGGTTCAGAAGTGTAAGTTCTATTACAATAGATAGTTAACTATCTATTGTAATGAATTTTAAGTGTTCTAGTAGTAGCTCCATTATCTACAGAAAATACAATATGAAATGTCAATTTCTGTGTAAAAGGGTCATTTGAATGATGTTTAAGTTCAGTAACTAAATTACAATAACACACATGAAAACTTCAGTCAAATGCAGACAATTTCTTAGATTTTGAAAGCGAACAACATAATTGCAAATGCTTCTTTTGTTAAAAGAAACATGAGATTTTTTACAAGGAAGACAAATATAAAATGTGAAAGAGAATAAAATAAAAAATATAGTTAAATGAACACATTTCTAAGGTATATACTGAAAACAGAATGGATTAGAATAATAAGAACCAACATTAAATGACCAAGGAGCAAGATGGCTTTATTTAATGACTGGAGAAAGAGGAATCCAATTCAGAGTGTGGATAAAGCAAACCGATAACTCTGATGCCTGTCCAAGCCCTCCCCTTTCCTTGCACTGCTTGTAAATGATGTCCCAAAGGTAAGCACAGATGGGATGTACTTCTAAAAAACAACTGTTTTGAGACTTTAAACTTCTGATTCATTATGACATTCTTAACACAGTGAAGATTTAGGCTTCATTCAACTTTGGATCAGAGGCTGGGGTACTGTTCCTTTTCTCTCTCCTCTGCAGTAATACCAGTACTTGACTTTGTCTCTTGTGCCTAGCACAGTTTTTTTCTCACAGCTCTAACAGGACCCACTCTCCCTAGACACACCATTTACTATCATTCTTTCCTGATGAAAACTGCATCTCTCTGTGCTTACTCTCTGGCACTGCTGTGGCAATCTGCTGCTAATCCCTTCTCACACCAGTTGAGCCTCCTCTTGGTTTGCTGCTGTAACTTAGAAGGAATATACTGACATTATTTCTACTACTTCCTTGCTTCAGAAAGTAAAATTTAATATTTTTTAAAATGGTCCCTCCTAAATCCTACCAGACTCCATTTGAAATGCAAGTATTCTAGAGGAAACTACCAACTATCTATTTTTAGAAAACCCTTCTGTTGCTTCTAACAAAAACCTTTAGATCTGCAGTCCCAGATTTCAATACCTCTGATAGCTAATATGAAAGCCAAAAAACAACCATTTAAAAATTTTGTCAGAAGGAAAATCCTGCACAATTTTGACTCTCTGAAATCTAAAAAGCCTATTTGGAGATAGAACTGTACCTTACAAATAATTAACAGCTAACATCAACAGTCAGAGATCATTGTGTTAGATACTATGTACTTATTTAGTAAGAGATAAGCTTTTATCCTAAAAGCATGCAATTAAGCTCATTAAAAGTGACACAAAGACATGAGAAAAAGACAAGATAATAATACATCAATTATTATTAGCATAAAGAAGAGTCATAGCATGCCGTTTGCCTAGTCATTCCAAAGAATTAGCACAGTCAAGCTTTTTTTTAAAAAAGCATCTGAAAATGAAAATATAAGTGACTTTTCAGACTTATGCAGGTCTTTCCCTTTTCATGTCAAGGGTAGCAGAAAAAAGTATGAAAGCTTTTCAGGGAAAACAAGAACGAAGATGTATGACAACACTGGCAGGCTTAAAACCAATAAACTGAAAGCTCAAAACCTAGTAACACAGACAACTAGATTTTGTTCTATGATGTAGGAGTCTGGAAAGCAGGTTTTCCACCCTTCTCAAATGTGCTTAGGATTTCAATGAGACTGTCATCTTGCACAATTCTGTCCACACTTACTGGAGAGCCAAATACTCACCTCATCAGTAAGAAACTCCTTACTTAAACCAAAGTCTGTCAGGACCACATGGCCATCAGAATCGAGGAGAATATTCTCAAGTTTTATATCCCGATAGATAATCCCCAACTGCAAACAGAATATAAGAAAAAGTAACACTTTTCATGTCTTTTCATGTTTAGTAGAACTCTACTACTCAATTTTGTAAAAACAAGGATAACTGAACAATATAACCCAAAACTGGTTCATGTTCACTACAAATTAGTTTTACAGACATACACTGTTTTACAAGGATTACTAAAAATGAACTAATCATTTGTCAATAACACTACTCATCACCCTGCAGACAAAAATTTGTGGCCTTAAACTGGTGCACACAGAGCGACACTTCATTGGAGATGATTTCTAAATATACAACTAGTGTCCCGTTGCTAGATAAAGTTACTTTCAATTTAAAACAATCTAAATAGTTCTCCTTACTAATGTCATATGATACAAAAAGAACACAGCCATAAGTCCTCAAAATCAGCACCAGAATAAAGTCACTTTACCTTGTGGAGATGTTCAAGTGCCAAAACTATTTCTCCGATGTAAATTTGCACCTCATTTTCTGAGAATCTCTCTCTGTGTGAAAGATGAGTAAATAATTCTCCTCCATTTATATAGTCTAAAAAGTAGAACACAGAACCTTATGATTTCACTTTCCAACAATTTTATTTTCTTACTGGAATATTATTAGGTACTTTGTAAGCTATTTCGTAACACATTCTACTATCAGATGCTTTTCCTTAATTGTAATTCACCAGTATTTCATCATGCTGTACAATATTCAATTTCTTACTTAGAGGACTGAGGGAAGAATAAAACTCACTTTTGAATAAGCAGCAAAACCATAAAATAAGCCTCAACTATTTCTAAATTATAAAGATGGGTTTTTTCACAAAATCAGTCTTTTAGTTATTTAGGAATATGAAAAATAGTACAAATGATATCTACAAACAGAATCCTTGTAGACTCTTATGAAATATTCTGATGAGCAACAAGGCAGACTGACATAAAGAAAAGGAATTCAGAAAACAGGTATTAAGGGAAACAATCAACTATGGACAATTACAAAATCTCCCCTTCGCAAGGGAAACCTTGATGGCAAAACTTACAGGAGGAGATTATTTCCACATACACTCCCTCATGGAAACCACACTTTCATTCTTTGCAGGCTATGACACAAGGATTTTCCCACAGTAAGGGAGAGGGAAAAAAATTATTACAACAGAGCTCCACTGTAACACAAACGTATTTTAGATGTAGAGCTGTTTACGATAACAGCGTACATTACAGACATTGATTTGCAACCTCACAGCCCCCATTATTGTATTTGAGGTCTACATACACAGAGCAGGGAACATGCCCCACAACACCTTATTCAGTATTTTCTTGAATATTGTTTCTATAGATTTGTTGGTATAAGACACAAATCCATGAAAGTGGTCCAACACTATTTTAAGTTAATATTTTGAAGGAGAAAGCATACACACGAATTACACACATTCTGCTCTCTCTCTCTCCACTTTTCAGTTCTCTAGTTCTCTATTTGAAAAGGAATATTAGTGGAATCAAACAATGTGAGAAGGATTATTTATCTAGACCACTAAGCAAGTGAAAAAGATTTAATGAAGTATAAATAACCCACATTTTAAAATTGCTTCCTTCTTCTAAAAAACTTCAGCACATAGAAAAAGGTAACAGAAACAATTTTTTAAAAATAGTTCTAGCCAGAACTGCTAACTTAGTACAAAGTAAGCACTGAATTGCCAGGCACTGTTCTAAGGACTGTGACAGATCCAAACCAAAGCTGCCACAGGAGTGGCACAACAAGCTTAATTCTACCCAGGTTGTAACACTAACCACAGCCCAATGAAACAACCAGCCTTCAAATTCCTGGTGCAAGATCAAATGCATCACTGACACAATGGAAAAAAAAATCCTGGTTACTTCAGTATAAACTCCACCTGACAGTTCAGATTATTTAGCTGTTTTTCTAAAAGTATTAGATGGTTAACCTTGTGTGACAAGCTTTGTATAGAATTGATGGTACTCACATGGATATAACACTTTGTTCATTCAGTATAGCTTAAAGCCAATATAAAAGCTGGAATTAACTCCCAGCCCTGTTTTCTGGAAATCTGGCAGAAACACAGCTGCATGTCTGTACTTGATTCAGCATAAATTCATACAGCTATGAAATCTGACAGCCTGAAGAACTGTACTAAATATTGCACTGAGGCTCCAATTCTAAAATCTCTAAAAACTAAAATGGCAGGCTGCTCACATACCAAATTCACCAAGTACAAAAACAAGACAAATACTGGTTTGCCCCAAAATCCAGAAGCCTCTGAAACACTTAAATTCCAACACTAAATTGAAGGGATTTACACAGACTTACATAATAAGACACAAAAAACTTGTAACGAACAGTTCAGGTTTTTTCCCCCTCAGGGAGGGTGCAAAGCCCAGTTCATTTATAAAGTAGCTTTACATCATATTAAGAAAGAGAAATTTTCACTGTTACAGAATGTCATTAAAATGAATTTTTTAGCTAATTATTCCTATTTTCTGCTGAAAATGAAGGAAAAAAGGACCTTTCTGGCCCCAACAGATATACTGAGAATGGATGTAGAACTTATCAAAAAGAAAAAACCAAAACAGAAGGCTGTAATTATATCTTAGCTTATATGAACTTCTTGCTTCAAGCATCACCTCAACATTGTGTTACGGTGGACATGTGCCCTGTCTGCAATGCCACACAGCATTCTTCAGAACTACTGGGCTTACTCCTTTTTGACTCCTATGAAAATATAATATAAAGCTTTTAATTTTCTTTCATACAAGAGGCTTTTATGACCTTCCAATTATGCTTATCACCTAAACCTCCCCCCTATTATGTATTTATTTTTAGGCAACTACATCTGTCTCAGGTTTGAGGAGGGTTTTTTGTTTGGGTTTCCCCTCTTTTTAAAAAATATTTCTAATGGGATCTAAGGTGCATTTTAGCAAAAGATATCTGGATTTAAAGAATGATTCTATAATATTTATAATAAATGTTCGCATTTTATCTCATTTAGTATTTCAAATTTTTCCAAATTATTAATCAATAACTTTAAATCAAATACAAATTTTAAAACCTTAATTATTAACAGTTACTATCAAGGAATCACAAAGCTATCAATATATATCTAACTTTTATTTGTGACAATCTTATATGTATTTCTTTAATGTCCTAGTCAGAGGAATTTGCAAGAAACTGTATTACAATTTTCAACGCTCATTTTCAAAATTTCAGAATTTGAGTTCTACATATTTATTATTTCATTGTAGTATATGAAACTAAGGTATGGGCATAGAACAGCTTTCTAAGGATTGACAGCTATAGGTATAGATTCATTTAACGTTAACAACATTCTGCTAATTTCATGTAAATCAGCCTGTTAATAAAGGTTAAAAACTTGAAGTTATGGATAAAAAGGAATGCAAAACCTGCACTTCAATTAAAGGACAATTTACTTCCTCAAACATTTCACTAGAGAAGCTTCTTATGAATCCAAGCCTTAAATTTATCATTCATTTTTCCAATTATTTTAAAACACTCTAATTAAGAAGGTTTTAAAAATTGCTGGCAATTTTCTTACAAATACACCTCATACACCAAACACTAAGTTTGCTGCTTATCTGAAGGGCAGAAATATTTCTAAAATTAGAGTAGTACCAAACCTCATGAACAAGCTCTACTTTCAGCACAGAAATGTGTGATCTTGGATTGTCTCTTAACACCCAAAAATTGAAACATGAAGGTGTCTCAATATTCAAAGATCAAATTATCTCATAACAAAATGTGTAACAAAGCAAATGCTCCCAGGTCATTGATGAATATCCATATACATTTTTTGCTGCATATAAGTCACAAATAACTACTACCCCCCCCAAGTCAGAGTAGCACACTGAAGCTCAAACAGGAAAACCACAAACACAGCCACTGTTGAAGATGAACAGTATTTTACTTCCAATGCTTTCTCATGCAATCTTCAAACACATTGTACTTTAGACCACATGAAAAAAACCTTACAAAACATTGAGACAAAAGCACTCTTTTCTTTTTTCATAGGAACTTCAATCCTGAAGACTACTCACCTAAAATGAGATGAAGCTTTGTATCTGTCTGGAAGGCATAATGTAACGTGACCAAGAACGGTGATTGCCTAATGTGCTCCAAGACTTGTCGTTCTGTCCTTGTGTGCTCAGTTGTTTTGGCTTTTTGAACTATTGTTGCTTTCTTCAGTACTTTCATGGCATACAGTTTTCCAGCATCATGGCCACTTACTTTCCTTACCAGGAATACTTTTCCATAGGCTTAAAAATTGGGGTGAAAAAAAAAACAAAAACAAAGAAAAGAAAGAAAGAAAAAAGACAAAAAAAAAAGACAAAAACGACAAGTTACCTACTTGTACTACAGATCTGGCTGATACCATTATTACTTTCAATTACTCATTGTTATGGCAGACAGTAATCACTCAAGCTAAAAATCTACTAAAACGCTTTTCCTCTTTCAGATTGACCTTTTCTAAGCAAAATTTCAAATAAACGAGCTTTGTCACTGAACACTGCAAGAGAGGGAAAAGCAATTGAACCGCTTCAGTACTTAAAACAATTTGAAAAGCTGATTATTTCGTCCTCTGTAATAACCTAAAACACTTAGAATTAAGCAAGAGTTCCGAGTAAGAGATGCTATTTTTTTGTTCTTAAAATAGTCTGCCCATATTTGCACAACTCATATACTTTCATTATTGGTTTTATAGCACTGAAGTTACAAAAACCTGTAGAAAAGACAATGAATTTTTCCCATCAGTATTTCATACACAGGAGCTTTCTGAGGCTCTCATACTGGACTTAAAAGAACTTCTGGGAATTCTACATAAATAAATTTGATACCCTTACCAGGCAAACCTGTAGAAACAGTAAAGGTTAGAATTAGTGTGCAGTTGCTGGGCCATGATCTCACTGCAGTTACAGAGAGATGGTGCATAACT
>WEKY01052216.1:0-20039 GCA_013390045.1 Picathartes gymnocephalus | reverse complement strand
CATTTGATCCCTTCCTCCAGGTCATTTGATAAAAGTGATAAATGCTTGATAAAGGAAACTTGGAAAAATTCTGGAACAGTATTCTAATGAAATGTGCAATCCAAATCCCTCCTAGGGGTTAAGATGATAATACTTTTTTGAATTATTTGATTTTGTGGTTGCTTTTGATTTACTTTTTGAACCAAAAATTACCGGCAGTCTAACTTGTTTTAATTCACTTTTTTTCTCCTGATTTTTTTTCCCATTTGGATTTGATGTTGTCCCATGATGTCAAATTATTTTTTCCATTTGAAATCACAGTCATTAAGATGTATTCCTCAGTACATACGTGTTCTACTTCAACCAGGTTTTCAGAAAGACCTAGCATAATATTGACTCATCTTGCTTTTTAAGTCCAATTTTAATATTGAATATAATAAAACTAATATAATTATTTATTATTAAATTCTTCAAATTTTAAACATTGACCCCTTCTTCACCTATCAATACCAATTCTTCCTTGAATTTTATTTTTGTAAAGAGTTTGGTTTTATTTTCTCTCACAAAGAAAATCTCATCAACTGTAACCTCAGCCTGCAGCATATATTAACAGATTGCAATTAGTTTTCAGAAGAATGCCTGAATTGTACTTTTCCTGGAGCAAACCAGTCATATAGATTTGGATGATAACACAGGGTTTTTAATCCATTGGAAATATTCTCACAAATAGTAGTTATGAGGTATGCAAGGACTTCAAGTGGTTATATTTAAAAATTGATTATTACCCTAAAGCAATGTATTCTTTTTTTTTATATGAAGGTGTTATTTAGACATACTCACAATTTGTCATAAATGACTGGAAAAGGTGCCAATAAGAATTTCAGATAAATCATACTCACAGTTTTCACTTTTGTATGTAAGTCCTTACTTAGGCATCTATTAAGGGTGAAACATGACCTCATACCAGTCTGAGCCTATTGATTCTTTTCCCATTACTGTAACTTTAAACAGATAAAACTAAATCATAATTGCTATGTTGGATGCATCACTGCATATATCATCAATAAACTAATGTATACTCTGTTTAAAAATGAAATTTTAATTCAAATATACTTCTTGGTAGTCAAGTTGCATACATCTGAGGCCTGCTATTGAAAACCAGTCTGATCTGGATCTGATCAATTTCAGGATGAAAATAAAAAGGATTCAATTTCAGGATGAAAATAAAAATGAGAAACCTCCAATTTTATAAAATTGGAAAAAAAAATGGGATCATTGTTGGCAACTAATTTTTTTGATTCTCAGCTTGAAGGAAAGATGAATTGATTTAAGACATCAGCATATTTCTGTAGGATTTTAATAAAACATGTTTCCTGTTTGAAGACTTACATTTTTTGTGACATTAAGAAGTGTGAGGTGAATTAATACTTTAGACCTCATGCTGCAGAATCATAACAGAATATAATTTTTCTCCATATTAGGGGAATTGTAATAGAATGTCTGAGGATTACAATATACAGAAAATCTGGCTTGACATATCCTAGTGGCATACATATTTATAAATGCAGGCAATTGCTAAACAAAACACTCAATATCATTGATTGCAGAGCAATAGAATAAAACAGTTAGTATTAGATGTTACTAAACAGAGCTGAATGTCTAATTTTAAGAATTTTATTTCACCTCCCACTAAGGAAAGAAACAAAGGCAACAAAGGGGTTGAGAGTTGGGAAATGAGAAGTGAGAACTAATTTTCCATCAGTAGGCATTTATATGCATTGGAGTTCCTGTTACATATATGCAAGGACGGGAGGTCATAGGAAGATATATTGCAGGTATGCAATTGACTTAGTGAAAGATTAGAGATTAGAGACTGACTTAGTGCCTGAAATGTGGCCTGACTGCTCAAGGCATTATTGAGCTGGATTGTTACAAGGAGTGAAGCTGCAGAACTTAATAGCAGGGATTTGTGGGAGAACTCGCCAGTGGAAATGTCGCATGGGAGCCTCTCGGTTGATGGAAGGAACCAAGAATGCAAAGCGTCATGAATCAGCCGGATGTAGGGGAATTTGAAAATAGCAATCTTTTATATCAATAATTGCCGATTGCCAACTTCGGGGAAGCATTGTTGGGGAGGGCATCCCTGGTTGAAGGGGTCCCATGTCCTCGATCAAATTGTTAATTTGCCGCAGGTCGTGGAGGAGCCGCCACTTGTCCTTCTGCTGCTTTCGAATTACAAAAAAAGGAGAATTCCAAGGGCTGTTGGTAGGGATGATATCGCCCTTTTCCAACTGCTCGTTCACGAGAGCGTTGAGCGCCTCCAGTTTATCTTTACTGAGTGGCCACTGATCTACCCAAACTGGGGTATCTGACGTTCAGCGAAGTTGTTGGGTAGTGCGCTACCCAGTGACCGCCATTAAAAATCCTGTTTTGATCGTGGAATTTTAATTTGCGCACCCCATTGGGACATGGCATCCCTTCCCCACAGGGTGAACCCAGTCACCATAACAAATGGGCATATGTTGGCCAATTGCCCATCTGACCCCTGAATTTGTACAATGCTTTGAGAAATCTTAGCCAGTTGGGTACCCCCTATACCCTTGACTGAGCCATGGACGTGTTGCAACTCCCATTGATTTGGCCAATCCTTTTCAGGAATGACCATTACATCCGCTCCTGTGTCCACCATACCTTTAAGCCGACAGGACTGTCCCAGGTGACGTAGAGTACAGTCCATGACTGGTTTATCCCTCCCCACGTACTCTGCCCAAAAGATAGAGTGGACCCCCTCATCCAACAGCAACTTACGGCGCATGGGCAGAACCTGGGCGATGATCTGACCCTTGGGAAGGAACAATGGTGGACACACACACACCATACTACAAGGAAGTGGCCCTCTGATTCACGGTTTACCAAGCGTGGGGCTATTTCTAGCCCCACCGGAGTAGCCTGGGTGTCACCAAAGACCATCAAGGGGACTTCATCCAGGTTTTGGAGTGCTGTGTCATCATTGATGGTAACATCCACCGTTGTCCATCTGTCAGTATCAAAGGTAACAGAGTTAGTCAAGGTCACCTTACAAGAAGTCATAAGAGTCAAAGCCGATTTGTCTTCTTCAGATGTCAAATCCAGTTTTGTTTGTTTATCACCCGTCCCATTTTTATCTTTGCATGGGATGGCCTCTCACTTTTGCTTTAGTTTCCCTGATTGTTGTTATTGCCCACAGGAAACTTTGATTTTTCTTCTGTAGTGTTAGTTTTAATGGGCATTGGTGATCTACAATCCCGAGCCAGATGCCCTGGTTTCCCACATCGGAAACACACCACCCCTTTGCCTTTTGTTTGTTGTTGTTCTGTCCCAACCAAATACTCCCCCCACTGTACTCCAATTACAGGTTTCTTTTTTACAGTAGGTGGTTCAGGTTCCAACACTGCTCTTTCTAGACAGGCCTCCATCATTTCCTCGATGGTCAGAGGGGCAGACTCCTGATGATCGCCTTGCAAATTTCATTGCAGTTGTTCTGGGCTAAATCAACTAGGAGTTGCTGCTGATTGGCCTTATCTGAAACCTGCCACTCTATTTCTTGACGGAGTCGGTTGACGAAACCTGAAAAAGACCCCTGAGGAGACTGTTTAATCGATGTATAATTGATTCGGGAGACTTTAGAGAGCGTGATGGTATATGCCTTTTCTGTGGCTGTCTTCATGTGCTCCAGGACAGGCATAGATAAACATCTTGCGTGCTCCTGGGGTTTAGATATCTCACCTTCGCTGCACAGATCATCACCATCGGCATCTGTTTTGAATTCATCACTTTGCAGAAGCTCAGTTAGGAGGCCCCTTAGTAATCTCTTTCAGGTTCCTTCCCACAGCATATATTCTGCAGGATCCGAAAGGCAAGTGAACATCTGTCTGAGATCACAAGGGACCATTACATTTGAGGAGAGAGTCGCTTTTAACAATCCCTTAAAATAAGCGCTCTCTCGCCCAAACTCCTTTTGAGCTCTGCAAAGCTCTCTTTTAGTAGCATGCGAGAGGGGCTCCCAATTAGGAGTCCCTCTCGTCTGGCTATAAGAAACCAGAGCGGTGAAGGGGATACCCTCTGATTCCGGGTTCCGGTTTCCACACTTCCCGGTTCCGGTTTCCAGAGCGTAGGAACTGGAAGTGGGGGCATGGGAACCGGAAGTCGGAAGCAGGTAGGTGGTGCCAGCAGAAAAGGAGGTGGAGCCTGGGGAAGAAGGAAGAAACATGTCATGACAGGGAGGGGACAACTCAGCAGGGGTGGATCCCAACATACAGGGGGTGGAGCCCGATGCACAAGGGGAGGGGCCCAACCCACTGGGAAGACCCACCCTATGGGAGGGATCCACAGAACGGAAAGGATTTTTCGCGCTCAAAGAAAAGGAACCATGGGAAGGGGAAGGCAAGATGGCAGGCTGGACCATGCAGTCACAGCCATCTTGTGGCGCAGTTAGAAATTCACTGCCATCTTGTAGGGTAGCATGAAATTCTTTGCTTAGATTAACATGAGGGCTAACACCTGGGGAAGAGGGCTTAGGGACACGGGTAAGGGTCAGGTCCCTGCCAGCTGCCGGCTTGCTGACAGGGCAAGGGTGCTGAGGAGACTCGGGAGAGGCAGGGAGACTATGGCAGCCCTGCGCCATCTTAGGGCGGGTTACATCTGCTGATCTCCTCAGCATGGGGGACAAAGGCTTCTGGGAGACAGGGAAGGCACACGGGGTAGAGGAATCAACTTTAGAACTGGGGGAACAACTTTGGATTTTTCTTCATTTTTTGGCCAATTTCAGTTTTTATCTTTCTAACTTCAGCAAAAATAAGCATAAACAAGGGGGAAAACCGCTCTACAGACAAATCCCCATCATTTCTACAATCTGTCATTTTCCTTCCCACAGATTGCCAAAAGGAAAGTTCAAAAACATCATTGAAATTTACTTTAGGGAAATACAGAAAAGTCCATCTCACAAACTTTTTAAGCAACCCCTTAGAAAACTTTATCCCTCACCCCAAAAGGATACCCACAGCTTGGAAGAATACCCTTCATGAGCGGAGGACAATTTTTTACCCATACTTATGTCCTCACACCTTTACTCTACCCAAATTCCCTAAAAACAATTAAAATTAAAATCTAAGGTTTCTGGATCCAAAAGTAGTTTTCTTAACAAAACTACTTACCCTTGATGTCCCAGATGTCCACAATAACTCCTGGTCAGGTCCACAGCAACAAATCCGCAAAATGACCCATTGGTCCAGAAAAAATAAGCTATGGAAATCTGGTCCCTCACCCGGACTGGCTCCAATCTAAGGAGTTTTCGGTCTCCCTGGGGAGTACCACCAACCACAAAGTGGCGTGCTACACACTAGGGCAGCTGACTCCCAAAGAGTTCACTTCTCCAGAGGAGAGACACTCTTTGTTCAGATACCCACTCCTGATTTGCAGCCAAGATGTGGGCCTCACGTTGGGCACCAGCTGACGCTGCCTGTCATCTGCCTGGCAAGGCTAAGGCTGGGTCAAAGAGGAGCGTCTCTCCAGGAAGTCCCCTTGTCGACACTTCCCTGAATGACCACAGCTACCAGCCAGTGGCACAAATGCAAGAGGGTAGAAGTGCGTGGGTAAGGGCAAAAGAGCATGAGAGGGACCCAACAGATGTAGTTAATCAAAGAAAGAATTTATTGGAGGGCTACACCTGAGGGGTCTAGCCACAGAGAGTGTCACCTGAAGGATCAGCTCAAAGTGGCCTGCTGAACACTGGTGACATGGGATTTTATACAATAGAATCTCAGGGGTGGGATCAGGGATAGGACCAATCAGGTTTTCTCAGGGGTGGAGTTCGGGTAGTAGTGACATACATAGTAACAAATGAGGGAACAGGGAGGAGGGGATACATTGAAACAAACCAATCGATAACAGGGTAACAAGGAACATTCTAGATACAGAGGCTGGGCTTAGGGAAAACTGACAAGGGAGAGAGAGTGCTTCTTGCTGAACCAGGGGTAGGGCACAAATGATTGGCAGGGGGAACAAACCAGCGGTGAACACAGGGGTACATGGAACAAACCAAGTGACATACAACAGGAAAACCGCTGCAACAGATACACAGTAAGTCTGAGCTTTAGTAGAACTTTAAGATCAGCCTTTATTTTTTGATGTAGGCCTTGAAATCAATCAGACTATTTGTCTAGTGAAAATTACCATATCTTGGATTGTATATGGTATATGGATGCTGGTGTTCACACCAAATAAAATATGTACCTATTTGCACAGAAATTTTACTATTCCTTCCCTATTTAGTATGTGAGTATTTGAATATAAACTCATTACTGTTCAATATTGAAGTGAAGGTAGAGCTGAAGCATAATATTTTAGAAATCAGACAGTACTTTGCAATAAATCCAGTTTGCTTATTCCTCTTAATGTAAAGAAGTCATAGAATCATAGAATGTCGAGGGTTGAAAGGGTCCTTAAAAATCATCTAATCCCAACCCTCCTGTCATGGGCAGGGGCAGATTGCTAAGGGCCTTACCCAGCCTGACTTTGAACAGTGCCAGGGCTGGGGCATCCACAACCTCTTTTGGCAACCTGTTTCAGTACCACACCACCCTCACAGTAAAAAATTTCTTCTCATAGCTAACCTAAACATCCATGATAATGAACACATAATAAAAAATTGATACTTTTTATGGCAGTGGAATTGGCTTGAAAGCTTTCACTGCTAGTTGTCAAAATATTTTTTAAGTTCTCAAACATTGAAAATTAGCTGTCATCAGAGAAATCTGCTGCAGTAAGACCCATTATTTTAATTTCTCACTGAAGTTCTGTTGAGAGATCAGCTACACAAACTCCTGTTTTATGTAAACAAAACATGGTTATAGGTGTCTCCACCTATTCAACCAATTATAGAAGGCAAAATTCAGATGTTCCATTAATGCATTTATTTGTTTCTGATAGAGTATGAAAGCTTCCATGATTGAAGTCAAGCAGAATCACATGCCCTGAATAATGAAGGAAAAAAAAAAAAAAAAAGCAGGGAAGACAGTAATCCTAAATAATACATGGAATGTGATACAAATGTCAGCTCAGGAATTATCACCTCAGTTCACTAACAGATCTGTCATATTCTTACAGAGTCATAGATTGATTAAGGTTGGAAAAGACCTCTAAGATACTAGTCTGAATTTTCTGATCCGTTTGACATTCTTCTGCCTACAGGCTTCTGAGTCATAGAGAAACTATTTATTTGATCTCCATGTTGGGATATACGTAGTGTGCATGTTTGCTTAACTACACTTAAATACTAAGCTGTAGCTGAATCAATAAGGTTTATCAGACCAAGTTGTGACACACTGAGTCAGTCACACAGCACAATTGGTTTGCAACATGTATAACTTTGCTGCAGGTAAATGGGAGCTAAATTGTCCTGGTTTATTTTACTTTCTGCATGTGCTGGAGTATACCACGTGTTACACATAAAACTGATTTGCAAATGATAACTTAAACTCGAGAATAAATCTACACTTTTTTGTTGTTGTTGTTCCCTAACAAGTGATAATTTTCATCGTAAATTTTTATAAAATTCTGATTTTTGTAGCCACTCTTTAAGTACTGGAATGCTGCAATCAGTTTCCCCCTGAATTTTCTCTTCTACAGGGACCAGAGACCTAACTCCTTTAGTTTTTCCTCATAGGACAAATTCTCCAGCCATTTGATCATTTTTGTGGTCCTCCTTTGTAGCCCCTCCAGTCTGTCTGCATCTTTCTTGAACTGTGGGTTTGAGAACTGAATATAGTATATTCCAGTGCATGAATGTATTATATTCCAAGCATGGCCTGACAAGCTCTAGGTGGGATGACTGTGTCACTGTCTCTGCTAGTAATGCCCCCGGGGATGCAGTAGAGGATCCTATTTGCCTTTTGACTCCTGTTCAGCTAGTTGTCCACCAGGAGCACCCTTTGGGCAAGGCGTCTCCCCAGCCACATGCTTTTTAGTCTGGTCTGGGTTTTCTGGTAATATCATCCCAGGACTTTGCATTTCGCTTTGTTAAAATACAAATTTGAACTTTGCAGTTATTGATAGCACTCCCTTCCAACATGTCCAGATTTTCTTTCAAGATGGCTCTCCACTCTGATAAGCTCATGTGACCATGCAATTCATTGTCATCAGTTCTTGAGTCTTAATCATTCTGCTACTTGCTTGCTAAATTCTGGAAAGTGTCTGAACTATTTTGTCTAACAAGGTAACAGGAAAATAAATAGCCAGTTATAGGAGAGGCTTCTATCTGTTTTAGTACTTTTTGCTAAGTGTAAAAATTAGTTCAAAATAATGTTGCCCTGATGAGTTTCCTTGTGAAACAGACTTGCACAGAACCCTGACTTTTCATTTATTGTTTCATGGGAATATTTACATTTGACAAAAATTAATTAAAGTTAATTTCTATCTCACTTCAACTATGCCTCCAGTTCAGTACTCAAAATATGAGACAGGAGTATCTTATTGCCTCCAGCGCACAGCCACAACTTTGCAAAAATTCGAAGAAATGTTGACAAGTGTCCAAGATTCAAGTAGACAGAAAATTTTCCTTCTGTTGCTTATAAGGATTTGACCTTTACTCTGTAAGCTAACTCTTCTGGCCAAAGTGGACATTTTTCTCATGGATCTTGCATCTAGAGTTTAGTCTTAAGCGTATAATCAGGAGTAATTAGTGTATATTTTACTCATAAAGTTTTCATGAGACAAAATTAATTAGGACTATAATCTCTGTTAGACAAATAAAATTGCTGTGTGACTCATGGGAAATGGAGACAAAAGTTAGGATCAAGGTTT
Organism: Picathartes gymnocephalus; assembly: GCA_013390045.1. Lineage (NCBI taxonomy): Eukaryota > Metazoa > Chordata > Aves > Passeriformes > Picathartidae > Picathartes > Picathartes gymnocephalus. The sequence continues at coordinate 11,222 of WEKY01052216.1, read as the reverse complement.
ATTAAAAAATTTGTAACAAACTAATACGTAAATGGTCTCACTACTAATATGTTGACTTAGGTCAATAATTATTTGAAATCTTCTGGTAAAAAGTAGTTCTTTTCTGTTCACAGAATTCTTGTGCTTCCTGAAATTGAGATATGAATAGAGTAAAAATTTGTGAAGTGAGTTGGAAATAATGATTAACTCTTCTTATATGTCTAGCCAATTAAAATTCTGTTTATTTCAAAAGAACTTTGCAAAAATTTTCCTAAACTTGCTGCTTATGTTATTACTCACTTTTAAAATGCCATATGAAATACCACAATATATTTTTCCTCCCCCTAAGCACCTTCTGGGAAATCAGCAGGGGTGCTTGTCTGAAGTGCCTGTATGTAGCATGGGGAAGAGACATCGTAAATTAACAATCTGTGTAGTGGTAGAACTTCGATCTAGTTGGAATCATGTTGATGCAGTGGAACAGCTTACATGATTGGAGTACTTCAATTGAGTTATTAGGGCTACTTTTTAGGAAGGACAGAACAATAAAATGAGCAGCTGAAATGCATGGAGCTTTTGCTGGGAATGGATGATGAACAAACTGAGAGCTTTTGGGTAATAGTGTAATAGTGGGTGTCTACTGTAGACCATCTGACCAAGAAGGTCAAGGTGAGACCTTCTACAGAGAGTTGGAAGGAGCCTCACATTTACAGGTCCTGCTCCTTATGGCAGACTTCAATCACATCAGTATCTGCTGGAACAGGGACAGCCCGGCATGTCATAAACCATACAGGACATTCCTGAAGTGATAACTTCCTGACTCAAGTGAGAAGGGAACCAGAGTGTAGAGGTCCTTTGCTGGACTTCATATTCTCACACAAGGAAGAATGTTAGGAATGTGAAAGTCATAGGCATCCTTGATTATCATTCCCATGAGATGGTGGAGTTCAGGACCCTGAGAAGAGAAAGCAGAGCAAGAAGAATGTTACAACCCTGACTTCAAAAGCTTGGGCTCAAAGCTTGGGCTTAATGGCTCATCTTGAAACAATCCCATTATATAAAGCCTTGGTTGGAAGAAAGCCCCAAGAGAAACTGGTGATATTCAGGACTCATCCTGCAAGCTCAGACCAGTCTATCCCAACAAGCAGGAAAACAGGCAGAGTATCTGGGGGCCTGCATGTGGGAACAAGCTCCCGAAAACTCAGACATAAAAACAGAGTATATGAAGGGTGGAAACAGGGACAGGTAGGAATAAAAAGACGCTGTATAAGCATGGAGACATGCAGGTAGGGAAATCAAAGCCCAGAAAGAGTGTCTAATGAAATGGAGTCTGATGTCAAAGGCATGAAAAAGGTATCTATAAGTTAGCAACAGGTAAAGGAAAACGAGAGAACATATGGTCCTACTGCTGAATGAGATGGGAACCTTGCTGTGAAAGGACATGGAACAGGGTGAGAGTACTGAATGCCTTTTTTTGCTACTATCTTTGGTAGCAAAGTTGGTCTTTAAAAATCCCAGATATCTAAAACCAGGGACAACATCTGAAGTAGGAAAGTTATATACTTGGTGAAAGAGAAGTAGGCTAGGGAGAACTTAAACAGCCTGTACGTACATAAATCCATGGACTTTGATGAGTTGTGCCTGTGATTCAGGCCTGATGTCATTGAAAAGCCTCTCTTGATTATCTTCAAAAGGTCATGGTGACTACGAGAGGTGTCTGAGGACTTCAGAAATTAAGCATCACTTCTGTCTTCAAGAAAGGCAAAAAGGACCCAGAAAACTACAGGCCTTACCTTCAACTGTGGAAAGGATCCTGAAAAACATTTTTAGGCAATTGACCAAGAAGCAAACTACCAGGAGCAGACAGTATGAATTTACCAAGAGGAAGTCATCCTTAACCAACTTGATAACCAATGTTGAAATGACAAGTTTGGTCAATGAGGAGAGAACAGTGGATACTGTCTACAAGGATTTCACTATGTTATTTGACACAGCCTACTCCTCCTGACATTAAAGAGTTTCTTTTAAGAATTCTTTACAGAATGATAGTGACATCATTACCAGGGGTCAGAAGAAGGAGGTTCCAGTCACACCCTCCCATGATATCTGCACAGACAAGACATTAGGAGCCAATCCTGTCTGACCCTGTTTAGTATTCTTTTTAATTATCTGGAGAATGGGGGAGAGTGGAGCCTCAGCTGTTTTGTAGATGTCACAGAACTGGCAGCAGTAACTGACAGAGCAGAGATTTGTGCTGTCATGAAGAGGGACCTCAATAGCCTGGAGAAATAGGCTGATACCAACCTAATGAAGTAAAGAAAATGCTGAAACTGGCACTTGCAAATGAGTAAGATCACACTGGGCTCGTCCATCTGGGAAAAGATTTTGAAGACAAGGTTACAGGGTCATCCAAGCTGAACATGATCTACCACTGGGCACTTGAAACCAATATGACCAAGAGCTTCTTAGGCTAGCAGAAGGATTGTCAGCAGATCAAAACATGATCTTCCTTTTTATTGGGCACTGGTGGGGCCACATGACTATTATATACCAGAACATTGTGTTGGCTTTGGGGTTCCTCAGTTTCAGAGAGCTATGGACATATTAGAGAGAGTTCCAAAAAGGCCACAAAGATGATTTATGGGCTGGAGGAACTGCCCTATTAGGACAGACTTAGAGAAACAGGACTGTTCAGTTTGGAGTAGGGGAAGACTCAGGGTGATCTCTTCAGTGTGTGCAAATATCTGAAGGCAGGTTCTAAGGAAATAAAACCGGGATTTTCTTGATGGTGGCAAATGACAGGGAAAGAGGCAATGGGCTTAGACTGAAACACAGGAATGTTCACATTAGCAAAGCTTCCTTTTTACTTTGGGCTGACTGAGCACCTGAATGAGTTGCTCAGGAAGGTTGTGGAGTCTCCATCTAACTAATACAAAACCCCAAACATTCAGTGATGCCTAGTGGTGCCCAGAGGTCCCAGTGATGGGACATGGAGCAATGCGCATTATCCGAAACACGGGAGCTTCCATCTGAATATCAGGGAACACTTTCTCAATGTGAGGGTGGCTGAGAAATGTCACAGGGTACACAGATGGGTTGTGGACTCTCCATCCTCTGAGGTACCCAAGAGCTGCCTGGACAAGGTCCTTGGCAGCTTTCTTAATCTTCTTTGAGGAGGCAGGTTGGACGAGATAACCCTTCCAGACATAACTGTTCTCTGATTCTGTGCTCTACAACATCAATATTGAAAGATACTAACCACACCTGGAAGTGAAACAAAACTTGAATTAAGAGCTATTCATCCAGTACTGGGTACCTTGGAAAATATCTTCATGTATGGAACAAGGAGTCAAAGTTGTAGTAGAGATGTTAGATAATTTTTTATGGAAGATAATTGAATAAATTTAAATCTTAATTACTAAACAATAGAATAGTCTTTGACTTCTTTCTTCAAAGAAATCTATTTTTATGCCCAAAAAGAATGCTTACCTGCTAGCTTAAAATATTTCTAAAATTGTAATTATTTCTAAGTATTTTTTGTGTTCTATTGATTAAAAATCTATTTTTATAACAGTAGCAGTTTACATATAAGGTCATTAACTCTTTGTTGAACTAGGACATTTTTCTCTTCAAATCCACACAGCTCTAGAGAATACCAGTTTCAAAATAAATAAAAAAACCCCATTGAAAGTCTTTAAAAGTTAAACTTGTTTTGATACAGGGAAAAGAACTGTAGTTATGATGAAAGATATATCTAATGTTAGTTTTGTTTTAACTAGTGTTAAAATATAGTGCTGGACCAAAAACTACAGTGTACAATTTCAGTTTTATCAATGGTAGCTACAACAACATTTTGCAAATCAGACAGAGATCAGACATAGCTTTTCCTGGCTTAGCTGCTCATTATCAGTACTACTACTACTACTACATTATCAATAACTGTCAATAATATAAGCAAATTCAAAAAGCAGAATTGATATATTAAGAAAAAAGAAACTAAGAAAAAATTGGAGGACTTTTTGCCCACTTTTTTCTCATTATACAGATGTTTTATATATTAACTCAATTAAGGAATTTAGCATGCCATAAGCTACCAAGATAATACATTTTTAGATTTTATGCTTCATTCCTATTCTGTCGAGTTACTAATTCAATATGAGGTCCTCTGTTGCATCTCATTTTATCACGAATTGGATTATGAGGTCTTCAAAGTAGAGAAATCTTTGATTACCAAGATCATATTTAAATATTAACTCAGATGAAAGTGCCTCAAACCAGCTGTTTCTATTTAAGCCTCTTGTGTTCACATTAAAATTGTGAACCAATAGTCAGTTTGTTGAAGAGACGTTAGATTGGATCATGACGTTTCTAGAATTTTTTTTTCATGACTGTTAGGCCAATAATCTTGAGAGAAATGGGATAATTTTCCCTGAAGTTACTTGGCTTCATTATCATATAGAACTAAGTTTTTCAGTGTTTAGAAGACATATCCATATTTTTGTTTTTGTTTGATTTAGTGAGAAATGCATGAGTAGATTCCAGGCAGACTAAGTTCCAATACCTTTTTGCCGTCTCTGTAATTCTGCAATTCTGTGAATTGCTCTTCTTTTGTTTAGTTTTTGTTTTGTTTTCAAATTTTAGTATTGTATAAGTAAAATGGCTGCCATTCAAGAAACCAATTTTGTAAGGGTATGAAAGTAATAGCACTTTAATGTGTGATTTTATCCTCAGTGAAACATTTATCAATAAATGAGATTTATTGCTGTAAATAATTTGCTCACTGGAAATCCTTTTAACTTCAGCTAGTCACACAGCATAAATTAAATGGTATAGAATTGCTCTCTAAATACACATGCAGTAAACATAGGAAAAGCATCCCACTGCTTCTGTTGACATTGGACAGTTTTGCTGAATTCTTTGTACTTGTCCATGGAGACAGCAGGATAGATTGTTCTCTTAATGAAACCTGTACTTTTAAAAAATGTGATTGTTTTTTTAACTGTAGTAGACTTAGGATTTTTTAGATCAAGCGAGATGTTTAGCAACCTTTCAATGTAGTTAGAATTTCAAATTAAAACAAAACTGCATGTAAGCCTGCGGAACATGATGCATACCATGATTTCATTTCTACCTCTGAATTCAGACTACTGGATTTTTGGGAATTTTTTTTTGCCTTTCCTTCCCCCCAGCCTGCTCACCAAGGAATTTATTGTTAAATGTCAATTTCTACCAGTTCATACTTTGTTATAAGCAGAATCCAAGCGACTTAGCTTTTATTCATATGAAGATGATTCAAACCCTCTTAATTATAGGGAATCATATCAGATTGTACAGTTAACATTGTAGCTGACTTCCTATATTACCTCACTTTTATATAGCTTCCTCTAACTTAATGGAAACAAAATTCTTAAACCTCAACAGAACTGTAAATAGGTTAATTTTTGACTAATTATTTTTATGGCTGGAAGTAATCTGTCAGAGTTTTGCTCAGATTTTTAATCTATACAGCACTCTTTAGATGCTTAGCATGCAGACAAGAAGAGACATAGATTCTAATTTGTGCACCAAAATTCCCTGAGAATGCCTGTTAAATCAGGAAATTGCATAGATACAAGGTAAGACAAGAAAGCAAATACGCTTTTCCAACAATAATTCTAATTCTTAGTATTGTCTTTCCTGGATTTATTTGGTCAGAGTCCAGTAGCAGGCACAAAAAGAATTTCTAACTCCCTGCCCTACCTCCTCCCTCATTGTTTCCAGACTGGATGCTCATTATCAACTCTGTTCACTTTCTGTGGTTGTCTTTTGTGTTTTTGCAAAGCAGGTATGTAAGATTAGTTCTTGATGAACAGAGAAGAAAGGAAGAGGTTATGCTGTGAATCAGGTTCGTTCCTTTCAAGGTCTTGTTGAGGTATTCTCATAAAGGAGAATACATATTCTTATTAAGAATATGTAAAAGTTATCCACCCAAGGATTAGGAATATTTTGTGTTGTATGTTTTAACACAATCCTGAATCAACTAAAGGTACAGGAGGTGTGAACACAAAAATTACCAGATTCTGGTAAAAATTACCAAGTTGTTTTTTTGACACCCTAATTGCCTAAATTGCAGTAAGGATAATGGGGACTAACAGTCATAGGGGTACTTTAAGTGTAAAGCTGCTGAAGATGTGCATCTTCACAAAGCATTAAATGACTATTGGCTGAATATAAATAGAAAGCATTCTGTATATCTGTGTCTGTTTCTGTGGGAACAGTAGGAATGCTGACTGCTGTGATTTGAACTAACGACATGTTACCTGTACTATTGTGTGTGCAGAATGGATTATAAATGGTAGCAGAAGAAGGTTTTCTTTTCTGCGTAACCACAAAGCATATTGGGAGACAAAAAAAACCCTAAACTCCAAAACACCCAGGAAATTATGGAAATATGTCTGCACATTTTGAAAATTTTGCTGGACTTTTTAGGCATTATGTTGAACAATAGGCTTTTTTTTTTTTCCCTTTTTTCTTTTTTTTTTCTTTTTTTTTCTTTTTTTCTTTAGGTACAGAAGAGACAAAAAAGGGAATATTTCAACATGTACAGCTTTGAATTTTTTCAATGACTTGCTAGGGACAATGAGCAGCTTGGGTTGTCTTGAGTTCAGGAAACATTTGATGTTCAGGTAAGAGAAAAAAGGAAAGATTAATGATTTCTTCAGAAACAACAATTGTCCATTGATGCCTGGAAAGACTAATTAGCTCTTCTGGAAATTCTTCTATGGGAGTATCCAACTGATACATAGTGTTTTTACTGAAAGTAAAAAGTTTCTGACCCAAGTGTTCCTGCTTCAACTATGAAAGTATCAGTGGGTTGTAAACAAAGTAGATGCTATTCATATCTACTTATGTGAGCAAAGCCACGAAAAATCTGTCTGCTTATATGCATAGTGTCATGCTGAGAGGAAGCAGACTCTTATTTATCATATAAAAATCAAACTCTCCAGAAGCAAATGCATTTATTTTTGAAACAAATGCACGTATTTTATTCCAAAACTGATCTGTCAGGTGTTCAGTTAAAACTGATTAACGTGTTTGAAGCTATGTATTCTTTTTTATAAACTTTCTAGTAAAAGTACTAATATTTCCCCGGGAACTTTAGAAACTGAATAATATCAGTTTGATGTTATACCTGTTTTAGTAGGAATTATTGGGAAAAATACACAAAATGAATATGAGTGGATTTTAGCAAGACCTGTGTGGTCTTAGTTTATTAGGATACTTCACAAAAGTAGATACATGAGTATAAATTTCGGCATTTTGTCTGTTGTTAGGTAGATGTGAAAAAAACAATTGCAAGAAAATTTAATGTGGTTTTGTGGTGGGATTTTTTTTCTTATAAATGTTATGCCAAAAGGTATGTATCTAAAATATATGGACAGTAATAAAATGCTTAGGTGGGTCAAGACAAGAGAAGGCACTTCACTTTGTGAAAACAATTTACATGTTGAGAAATTAGCAACTAGTTCTGCCCATAAAACTGCCTCTACTATTGCAAGAAAAATGTGTTTCTCATTAATAATTTCCATTATTTGTTTACAACTGTAACTGTTGATGGTGAAATATGGGTTTTTTTTACCTTGCCAATACTCATAAATCTATGAAGAAAGATCTTTTTCCTGTTTCCTCTGAAATTCATCATATTTTGCAATATCACACGTTTTAAGTACTTTTCCTTTACGTGACTCTACCATTAGCAAATATTTAATAATCTAAATTGTCTTTTTAGAAAAATCTTGGGCTAAATAAGAATAATAGTAAAACCACTGAATTCTGAGATCCTTAAGTCAATTTCAAGGGTTGGTTTGGCTAAATGAAGATTTAAATAAAATGTAAGTGATTGATTAAATGAAGATCCTTGAGATTTTTAGGACTCCTGAAATTTAAGCTGCATGGACAGATCCTCATTCCCACACAGCAGCGTATAGGATCAAGGAGATTGTTAAACAACTGAAGACAAAATAACTCACTTTTCCTCCAATGACTTTTTGATGAAATCACATTGTTGAACTTGTTGTATTGTATCAAGACTCAGTGCACTTGTATTTTTAGAATAGCTAGAAAATATTCTGAAATTAACCCCTCCCCACAGAATTTTATATGCATTCTGAGTCCATAAGCCTAAGAAAAATAGAGACTGAGAATATTTTCACACTAAGGCTCAGAGTAGCTTTATAGCAGATACAGATAATTTGAAGTATAAATGAAAATGTTATGGACGATAAAAGTACTTAGGAGAAGCAGAACCACATAATAAAACAATAAAGCATGTTCATCTTCAGTGCTGATGTCTTGTCTACTCACTTGAAACAATTTCACACCATCAGTATTCAGTCTAATGTTTGGATTTTTTCTTTCCCTTGTAATTAATAAAGTTATGACTGTCCTCTAATAGTTCTGAAGTGCATAGAGAATCTGTCCAATACTTAATGATCATACTTTCTTTCACATACATCTCAATTTCAGGCTGTTTGTGACATGAGCTTGCTTACATTCCGCTGTCAATTTCAGGACAATCCAAAGCGGGAATTTCTTTGAGATACAGCATTACATTCTACAATGATGAATTTATAAACATCTTAAGGTTTTTGGTTGTTTTTTTTTTGAGGTAATTATTTGCTTTGAATAAAGTAAATAAAAGGGAATGAAAAACATAACTGATGCAAACTCTCTTTATAAAGATCCTGTTCTAGTTTTAAAGCACAAAGTAGCCTTACACTGTTGTAGTGAACATACAAATTCATATATCTATATTTTCTTTATGTATTTTTTAATTTTTTCCTTTTTTTAAATTTTAGTTTGCATGCTCTTTTTTATAGAGTGGCAAAGGATGATAACATGACAAGACTCTTTTGGGTTTTTTATACAGACAATCTCCACTGACATTAAAAAAACCCCCACAAATTAAGTAGTTACAGCATAAATTTGAAAGCTGTAGATTATTGGAAAATTGTTCAGTGTATCTATAATGTAATGAGAAGATAGTTCAGGATGCCTATAATGTTCATATATGGAAAAAAGGAATGATTTTGTAACAATGAAGTAGGTAGAAGTTTAAATGATACAACTGATGGAGAAGAGTGAAGATCACTATTAGAACATTTAGAGAAGTATTATGGAATTTGGGATGTATAAACAATATGGTGTCCCTTGAAAAAAGTAAAGAAAACTGCTGTTTCACTGGCAGTGCAGAAAGTGACTAAAATTTTTCAGAGTAACACAAGAATTGAATTACTTGTTCTCAAGGGAAAAAAAACAGAATACAATGGAAAAGGTGGATTAAGGCACCCATATTTTAAAATTATGGCTGTAGTACAATACTATGAAATCAGCAGTGCACCCCAGCAGCAAAATCCAAAAATATACTGGGCTTTATGAATAGGGGCATCAAGGGAAGAGTTTATATTTTTCTAAGTCACATTCATTAGACCATATCTGGATATTTCATTCAGTTTTGATCCCTAAAATATGTGAAGGAAATGGACAGAGTGGAATGGGTTCAGCAGATGCAATCAGGCTGATGAGGCCTGGACCCCTTGCCCTGTGAGAAGAGGTTATGGGACCAGGGCTGGTTCAGCTGGGAGAAAGGATGACTTCAGGGGTACTCAACAGTATTGCCAGCACCACTAGAAGGGGAAGAAGAGATGCAGTCAGGCTGTTTACAACGGTGTGTGGCAGGAAGTTGAAAGGCAGTGAAATAAGCTCTAACAGGAGAGGCTCAGGCTGGAAAGAAGGAGAAGCCTTTTCTCCAGGAGGACAGCCCAGCAGTGAAACAGGTGGTCCAGAGGCATTATACCATTTTCATTCATGGAGGTTTTCAAGACTCAGCTGGACAAAACCCTGAGAAAATTTGTCTGAATTAAGGATCAACCCTGCTATGAACCACAGGACTCCTAAAGGGCTGCAGGCTTCCTGAAGTCTCTTCCAACTGAAATTATTTCATCATTCTGAGACTGTTAACTAAGAAAACAAATGATCATGGCTATTTTTGTTCTTCCATTATTCCCTTCATGAGATAAACAATTTTATATTAAGCATTCTTTTTCTGGGTTTGGTGTGCTAGATATTCTCTATATTGACAAAGTAATCTTTATAGATTTTTTACAAGAACTTGTGTATTCTGGGCACATCACACATATTACTACGAAAAGGCAAGTATTTTTCACTTCATCCTGATGAAAAGAAGGAAAGCAGTTAAAATAGTTTAAGAAGCTGGAACAAATGGATAAAAAGAAATAAAGGAGGGGAAAAGGAATTAATATTGCAGTAGACTTAGAAGTTGTTAACCACCAGACTCCAATTCTATTAATGTTACCAAGCCCTCAGCATTTAATGCTGTATCAGTTTTGCACTGCAGACATAGCTACAACAGTAATAATAAACGAAGAATTAAATTTTAATCTACCCTATAGGGACCAAATCCAGAGCAGAGTTCCTGTGCCACAAGTGCAAGGTTGTTTTCTATCTGCTTAGCCCAAGTTTTATTTAAACTGTCCAGAGAAGTAGGAGTAATGTTACTCTGACCAAAAAAAAAAAAACAAAAAAAACCCACCAAAACCAAAAACATAGAACGTTACTGTAACATTGACATAATTTATTATGCTGCATAGAGCTGAACTAACAAAAAAGTTGTTTGCATTATATTACTGCCAACTATGCAACTGCTGCTTTGCACCTGTTCTGGGCATTGGACAGGGAGTTGTTTCCACAGTTGGGAAGATGTATTTTTCTGATTGATCTGAGCTGAACTAATTTTGTTTGTTTGTTTGTTTGTTTTGGTTTTGGTTTTTTGTTTTGTTTTTGGTTTGAAGACATACTGGACAACTGCAAAGACACGTAAGTCTGCTTGCAGCTCTAGAACTTCAATCCTAAAAATGACCATTCTAGCTCCTCACATCATTACTCCCGTTTTCTTATATCTCAGTCCTTTGGGGAAGCCTTACTAACTGCAGTTTCCAGAAGGCAAAATTTGGAATCCTGTCTCAGCAAAACACACAGTACTTTTGCTATTTGAGAGAGACATCAGTGCTTTATCTCCATTTTTGCCTTTCACCAGTTTGATTTTTGACATCAATTTCCTGTTGCTGTGATTCTTCATAAAGCTTTTGTGTTCTGGATTATATTGTGATTACTATTTTAAATAAATATTATACCTATGGTTTATAGTGTCGTCATGATCCAATTACTAAGTTTCTTAGAAATGC
>WEKY01052213.1:0-21962 GCA_013390045.1 Picathartes gymnocephalus | reverse complement strand
AATTTGCCCTACTATTGGGAAATTTGTAGGACACAAAACAGCTGGAATAATATGATTCTATGAAAAAAAAGTATCGATAACATAACTTGTAGTGCTGCCTTCAGCTTTGTAGATATTGTTATGTCTTCAGATACTTGCTTACCTAGATATTCAGTCTCAGGTATTTGGTTCTGAAAATGAAGATGACTGCATCCTATATAATCTTTATATGTCAAAACCAGACTTCTGTATCATATCTTATTCAGCTTTAGCTTATATTTGCTTTTGAGCTCTTCAAGTCTTCTGCAGTGCAGCCTGCTAGCTGATAAGGTTTTTCTCCCATCATTGTTTTCTTCTTATTGTAAAGCTATGATGCATATCTGTAATTAGCTGATAATACAAAATAAATATATTTTCCTGCTTCAGTCATGGGCATATGCAGTAAGAAGATCAGATCACTCACTTTTTCTACAGCAAGAAATAATATCTCAGAAAAAACATTTAACTTCTTCAGTAAATTTCACTCTCACATTTTTATGGCTAATCAATCAATACCCTGTGCAATGCTGATACTTCACACATAACTTATGTGTATATGCCACTACAAGAAAGGTATGTACATCATGTTACAGTAGCATTTTCTAATTCTGTCTTTCTTATCTTCTTACCAAGAGAATGTAAGTCTGACCTTAATGCCTTGAAATCCAAAGCATTCACAGTCCTCACAGTACTGGTTCCTGACTAAAGCTTAACATTCTGCTGTGTATTACCAGCATTGCCTCTGAGCTGGCCTTTCTAACTCTTCATAAAGCTCGATATTTTTAATAGATATTTGTGTTATCATCTCTGCTGTTAATCACTGAAACTGAGAAAACTGATCCAGGATTTTGCTTTCCGGTCTATTGGCTGTCCTTGTCCTGTGCTATTTTAATATAATGAAAATGGTGATAATAAACTACCACTATTTCAAGACTGATTCTTTACAAGATTGTCCCATGCTACTAAAAATAAAATAAGATAAAATAAAATGAAATAAAATAAAATAAAATAAAATAAATTGAAATGATAAATCTTTACTTCTGATCCTTGGGAAACATGGTTCACCTAATCCAAGGGAAGTAAGAGATAATCCTGAAAACTTGCTATGTAATTTCCAAAACTGTCATTTTTGACAAAGGTGACTCAAACGTAGTTAACACTCAACTACAGGTTAGAAAAAAACAGATAAAATTTTTGTACTCAGTTTTATCCTGGCTTTCCTCTACTTAACAGCACTGAGACATCTTTTCTGCAAGTGCATTTCCATACACCTATGGAACGTAGTGACTTTACACTCCTATTGGTCTTTATGCTTCTTTCAGTGGCACTTGACGCCTCCAGGATGAAGTCCCATTTCTTTGCATATGTCATCGTAGTAGTTTAACATTCCATTTATTAGATAATTTTTAAATTTGCCTCTAGCTTTATTCATGACTGTAAGATTAGCTGACTTTGTTAGAGCACAGTGCTAATAACACCAAGGTTGTGGGTTTGATTCCTGTATGGTCCATTCATTGAAGCCTTGTGGGGCCCTTCCAACTCACAGTATTCTCTGATTCAAATACAGCTCATTATCATTACCTGTTGTTTGATTTTACTGCAGACATGCTGACACCTGTGTTTCAAAGTTGTCAGGAGGTAGACTATCAATAATTTCAATGGCACTCCTGACAGATTATATTTCCTCATCATCACTAAATAACACAACTAAAATTCAGATGTGGATTTTAAAAACATCTATGTTATAATATATGATTTGAAACTCCAGTAGTATCAGTATATGAAGAGGCAGGGTTACATTTTCATATTCCCTAGCAGTGTAAAAATAATTTAACACTGTACCCGGCATAGGTACACAGTATCTCAGTACAGACATTCAACATCTCCCACTGGTATTACAGAACCAGGAAGATCATCAACTCTGCTAGTCTTTCTGCCATACCCATGAAATATTTTCAACTCATTCCAACTTTAGTCAGTAGTTAATTATACTACGAAGCATGATTGACTATATTGTTTCTATATTGAGAGAGCTCCATTAACTTTCAGCAAGACAGATGATCAGCCTTAGGAGCCTGCTGCTTATGCACAGAGTCCTTCCTGCTGTGCCCCAATTTATTTGCAGGACATTTTTGTTACTGTACTCACCAGGATGTGTTTTATCGCCTCATTTCTATCTCTATTTTTTTTTTTTAAATATAGTTAGTGTTAATATAAAACTAATCATTCAATCCATGTGAGTATTTTCTTCTGGGGTACTCTTACACATTTTAATAAAAAAATAGATTTTTTTCTCATATGGAATTAAGCAGAATTTCCCTGTAATGTAGCTGGATCAGACCTTTATCAGTTTCTCCATTTTGTTAGATTATATACAACTAATTCACTGAATGCCTCAGTATTTGTAGTATCCACAGTTTGTCATTAGAAAGAAGTTACGTATCTCACATCAGGGAAAGGTGCTTAAGAACTAGGCTTAGGTATCCATGGAGTATTGAAATAGCTTAATTTTAGTTGGAAATTTATCTGAATTTTTGGTTGAAAGTCAGAAAATCTATTCAAGTTTTCATAAATTATTTGTGTGTGAAAGAAAATCCTAAGAAAAGAATGGACAAAAACAATCAGTGACAAGTTTTATTGTCCATAGAGGCCAATCAACTTCTGGGAAATCAAACTAAATTTTAAGACATGAGTACCTTTCAGGTCCCCCATACAACACATATTTCCTTGTTACTTGTCAAGGGAAAGATTAGTTGCCTTCAGTCCATTCTCGCCTTGGTACTCTAACAGGAAGGAAACCAAAATACAGACGCAAAAGGCTCATAATTACGACAGCAGAACTGCTGACACTAAATAAGCCTTCTTACCCTGCAATTAGAAGTATCTTAACCAAGATTTTCTATTCCAGATCTCTCAAATAGCTCCGTTTTAGTCTTTTCCTGACTACTGCCTTTTCCTTTGGAACTTTCATTGCCTTCTCTGTTAAAGCATTTAGAGGATTATTTTCATGTCATCTTTCTTTATCCTTTTTTGGCTGGAAGCTGTATTTGTCCCTTAATTTCTGCATCTGTTCAGAGCCATAAAAAACACATACGTAGGAATAACTTCATGAAGGACCCCTGCCTTTTGCAACAACACTTTACCATTATGCATAAATAATGTATATTTATATATTGAGTATTGCTCAAAAAACTTCAACTGTTTTAATCATCTGCAAAGTATTTTAAGTGTTTCAGAGTATCTGCTCATCTTTTAATTTCATTTTGTCCTTCAGAACTCACAAGTTGTTCCACTCTGATTATCATTGTTTATTTTTTCTGGATCTAGGCTTGTTGTTGATCAGACTTTCAACTCATAGCAATTTAAATGGAATTTAGTGAAAATCCTATAATTTTTTTTAAACTTTAAACACTACAATTCTGTAGTATTAAATATTTTAATTGAGTTCTGAATTGGGCTCTTCAATTAACAGGTTTAATATTCGATATTATGTGACATAAATAATAGCTTGGACTTGAAGCAATACTTTTAAAATCCCAACGTTCTGCAAAAAATTTTGAAGAGGAGACGTCATTCATAAAAATTTCTAAAATGTGAGTTGTGACATCTGTCTTAAAGTACCTGTCTCCATTAACTAGAAGAATACCCAAGGCAGCTCGTTTAGACTAAGCAATCAATATTTTGACACTCAGGATAGTCATGCTGAGGTAAATTGAGCCATGAATTCTACAAGCTCCCCAAAATTGTCTGTTCAGATTAAGAGCTTTATTTGTTCTAATGTTTCAGTCATTTTTCTCTTTCTTATTAAAAAAAAAAGCATATCTGAAATTGATTTACTTCTTTGAGTGTAATCTTTTAAAATTCTTTTTCATGAAACCTCACAGCTCCTCACTCTGTATACATATGCATGTATATTCTTGCACACATATATAAGTATTTATGTATATATGTCTAGAAATATCTATCAAGCAACTTTCTGTTCAGCAGCTTCTGTTGCCTTTACAAAAAAAGGGATTATCTTCTCTTAAATCTCTTGCCATATCTTTTTGCTAGAGAGCTCCAGCTATCAATGACTGCTTTCGCAGCACCATTATTTACAGTTTTTACTTTTTTATTTACTTACTCTTCTTGTAAATGAATTTCCTGTTCCTTCCTCTCTTCTCAGGCAGCAATTTATGAGATATCTGCATCATAGATTAGTTTTATGATGGGTCTTCGGGGTAACAATGAGGTATTAAAACACTAACAGGCATTTAATAGAAGAACATGGGAAGGAGTGAGAGAGGATCTAGCGGATCAAGGTAATTTGGACTGACGTTTTTCCTCCTCATCAAAAACCAAGCTATTTCAAACCACCACAATCTCCCTTGTTCATGCATATAGGAAGAAAGTAGCACTTTCAAAAGTCAGTTTAGGATATGAGATTTGTACCCTTTGATTTGATCCTGGGGCAGTATTCATCTCTCTTATTTTGGTGATCAAATAAGAATCCTATAGAGATCAGAAAGTGCATAGGTGTGAAAAGTTTAGTAGGGTGAATAGTTTGATATGTTTCCACCAAGATAATCAAAGGCCTAGACACTCTGCCGTATGGTTAAAGGCTGAAGGAGTCACAAGAGGATGTCCAGGGAGGACCTCATCATGGTATTGCAGTATTTAAAAGGTGGCTACAAAGACAATGGAGACTCTCATATTCACAAAGAGATACAGAGACTACAACAGGCTGATGTGTGGAAAAACTGCACAACTCGTGAGTTGTAAAGTAGGTTTGTTTATTCCAGCGCTGGGCTCATGGGGGATCGCTCCTCCAAAGACATGCGTGCTGTCAGCAGCCTTTGTCCCTGTATATATCCTCTGAACAGTTACATAGGTATTAAGTTACACAATACGCCTATACATATTCATAACCTATCCCAGCTTCGTATTATAATGAGCTCTAAAGTTATTTCCATATGCCCGCGCTTGCGCAGTGCCTCCTGGTGGTCACAGACCAGGATCTCTGGGATGAAGTAATGGTCTCCCTCAGATGAAGTAAGGAGTCTTCCTCTATCTAAACTTTTTACCTTACCTTCTTGTAGAGAAGTTCCTGAGCTCCTGGACAAAGTCCAAACTCCAGAGCTGGCTCGGGCTGGCTCCAGGGTCTGAAAGCAGGATCTTTGGTCACAGTTTCTTCTTCTTATCAATGGCCCTGCATCTTCCTTTACATCATTCTTTTCTGCTTGTCAAGCACAGTAAATGTTAAGCAAGCATAAGTGTTAAGCAAGCGATATCTAGCAAGCAGCTGCAAAACTTAGCAATGGCCGTGATCAGCAATTAACCCTTAAAGCTCCAAGCCCCCTGTATCAGGGCAACTGGTACGAATTGCACCAGGAAAGGTTTTATCTTTAAAGAAGACAGAAGTTTTTCAGTGAGAAGAACCATCATTTCAGTGAGAAGAACTGGAAAGAAACTCCCTAGGGACATGGTAGAGTCCCAGTCACTGTGGGTTTTCAAGATGTCATTGGAGAGGGTGATAGATAATCTAAACTAAGTTTCCTTTCTTACAAAAGTTTGGGCCAGATGATCTTTCGGGTTCCATTCCAACCCAAGCTGCTCTCTGATTCTAAGGTTCTGTGTTTAATTCACACGTTAGATTGAACAAAGGTGCTCAGCTAGTGTTCCAAGAGATATTGTGGTCTGACAAACAACTTGAAGGTTCAGCTACCCATACAAAATCTAGACATCTTCCTCCTTTCCTATTTCTCTGGATTTCTTAAGTTTTCCCTGTACAAGGATTTATGTCTGACAACAGGATCAGGTGAGATCCACTGTCTCCTCCGATGTCCCCTGGACTCTGTGATACAGTCAAGAAGAACAAAAAAAGAGAAAGCTCAGAAAGAACATGAGGCATCTCATATCTGAACTTCAAAGAAATACAGACCCATACTTACATGATGTAACTACACAAAACATTTGTTTGGCACTTTTTCAGTTTCAAAAGTTTCTAGGAAAAGAGATGATAAAATCATACAGAAGTTCAAAGATATTCCTATGATTCTGAAAGATGAGAGCCTCAAAATATTGTGAAAACACTCATATCCACATATTTCCAAGCAGCTTATTAACATGTTTAATATTTCAGCTCTGCTTTCAGATGAGGTCACATGATAATGACAACCATATAAATGGCATTTTGCCTACAGTTTATATTTCTTCTTTAGTTTTCTTTTTTCTTATGTAAAATGAGATATTGACACACATATTTTATATAATAAAATATCTTCTAGATGCAAAGTCGTACATTTCAAAGAGTTTTTCTTGGCAATGCAGACTTGCTATGTGGATAAACTTTTATAGCTAATGAGTTATCTTCACATGATAACAATTTAGCTGGGTAGTGAAGAAATGGAAAGTGTGAAAACTTATTATGGACTAGACTTGCTGTGCTGGTTTTGACTGGGAGAACATTTCTTCACAGAGGCTGGTACAGGGCTGTGTTTTAGATCTGTTCTTAACAGAGAACTGATGATATAGAAATGTTTCTGTTATTGCTGGGCATGGCTCACAAAGACCCTGCTTTTTGTACTGCCACGCTGGCAAGGAAGTTGAGGGTGCATAGGAGGTTGGGAGGAGACACAGCCAGGACAGGTGACCCAAAGTGATCAAAGGGATATTCCAGACCATGTGACATCATGCTTAGTATATAAAGCAGGGCAAAGAAGGAGGAAAAAGGGGACATTTGGAGTGATGGTGTTTGTCTTCCCAAGTAACTATTATGTGTGCTGCTCTCCTGAAGATAGTTGAACACCTGCCTGCCCACGGGAAGGTTAATTAATTCCTTGTTGTTCTTTGCTTGTTTGTGTGGTTTTTGCTTTCCCTATTAAACTGTCTTTATTGCAAGCCACGAGTTTTCTCACTTTTGCCCTCCTGATTCTTTCCCCAAACCCCTTGGTGAGGGAGTGAGTGAGTGGCTGCATAGGGATTTGTTGCTGGTTGGGGTTAAACATGACACATTCCTTGAAATAAAGATCACTCTACGAAAAAAGCAAAAAATAACCAACCAACCAACCAACCAACCAATCAACAAAAAACCCCACCACCTCTTATGTAAAATCCTTTATAAGTATAAAACAAAAACTGATAACACTCTGACCTGGGATTGTGTCAGAAACAGAAACAGGAGGAAGTGAGTAAATAATAAAAGAAGATATTATGAAAGTCAATGTCATTAGCTTATTAAAAACCTGAATGCTGACAAGTTTATTACAAGCATCAAGACAAAGAAGGTTTTAGGTCAAAATTTGAGGAAGGATAATGACATATTTCCTCATAAATTTAAGTAAATAACAAGAGAAATTTAATAGATTCATATTTTATAATTTCAATGGTAAATGATGGAGACTGGCCATGATGAGTCAACTGGGAACAGGAAATGAAATGTCAGTAATAGTATGTGATATATGAATAATTTTGAAGAGCTATGAAACCGAAACCATGCCTTTGTTACGCATCACAAAAGAGGTAAGGGGACAAGGTACAGAGAAGACTAATATACTCAAAAAAAATTTTAGAAAAAAAATATGAAAAGTATCCATTTGTATTGAAAACAGGACAAAATAAGAAAATTTTTATTTCACAAAATCGGAAAGTGAACATCACTTCATCTCCGCAGGTATATGATTGAGATGGATGTAAAATCATGTTCTTGTGCCATGAAAACTTAAAGTTTCAACTCTGTTCCTGTTCTGTTTGTCATAATCTCAACTTGTTCAAAATTTTTTGTGCTGGAAATAATATTTTGCTACCTTAAAACAATAATGAAAATAAACAAATAATGAGATATATGCGATAACTAAAATAATGCAAATGAAGCAGTGTTTTTGTATAACCTACAATAGTAAAAACATTATACAACATTTTAACAGTTTAAAGGCATGTCTTTAATAAATAATATGAAGAAATCTGCCAAAACACAAATAACTGATGAGAAAATCTTTACTCTCCATTATTTCATAATAGTCTACGAATTTCGTAATAGGTTTTTTCATTAGCTCATAGAGTACTTAGATACTTTTCTTCCAAACTCATTTGTAAACTTCTGAATAGGTACTGAGTGATTGCTAAGCATCGTGCCTGATTCAATCTTACTTTACATGCACACGCTATAAGCACTGTATTCAATATTATTACTTTATTAGATGCTCTTAGGATACTTTTTTACTGACAGCTAAATGAGACTTCTGCTAACAAGTAGCTACTTATTTCTGGCCTTAAAGAAGTCATTTACAAATGCAGCATGAAATGAGGTGTTGGCAGTTTTTTGTTATGTACTTAAACAAAATTCAGGTGCCTTGAAAAAGGCAAAGAAGCCATCAGCTAAATGGAAAAAGCTGTGCTTTTTAACTGTTTTCGACTGCTTCTTACTTGAATCAATTAAGAATTCTCTGTGCCTTGCCACAGTATGTGGCTCCTACAGCATGAATACTTTATGCTTCACTTGTTCTTCTGTAATACCTCCCAGGAAGAAAAATGCAGGTTTCTTTACTTTTTCTTCCCCACTTACCGTAGGCAGCACAAGTATGCATCCTGAAAGATGTTTAACATTTAATGTATAATAATTGGGCTACCTGTTCCCATTAATTTCTTACTTTATATGTAATTTATGCTTAATTTTTGTCATGGTTTAACTCCAGCTGGAAAAAGCCCCACACAGATGGACATTCGGTCACTCACTCACTCACTCGCTCACTCACTCGCTCACTCAGTGCCCTGATTGGATAGGAAAAATAATCAGAAGAGTAAAAGTGAGATTAAGACAGTTTAAGAGGTAAAGCAAAAGCTGTGTATGCAAGCAAAGCAAAACAAAGGATTCATCCACTGCTTCTCATGGTCAGGCAGCAGTGTAGCCATCTCCAGGAAAGCAGGGTTCCATCATGTGTCATGGTGACAGGAGACAAACACCATCACTCCAAATGCCTCCTCCTTCCTTCTTCCCCCATCTTTTATGTGCTCACAGGACACCATATGGTCTGGAATATCCCTTAGGTCAATCGTGGTCAGCTGTCCTGGATGTGTCCCCTCCCAACTCCTTGTGTACCTCTAGCCTTCCTCACTGATGGGGTGGCCTGAGAGGCAGAAAAGATCTTGGTTCTGTGTGACCCCTGCTCAGCAATAGCTAAAACATCCCTGAATTGTCAACAGCATTTTCAGCACAGTTCTAAACCATAAGGCCTGTACCAGCTGCTATGAGGAAAGCTAATTCTTTCCCAACCAAAGACATCAAAATTTGTCACTCATGTTTTTGAGACAGTTGTCTCTGTGACTGCCTAAATTTAACAATAGCTTTGACTACAGATGGATTACTGCACTTACAGACTTTTAAATAATGTCCAAGTGTTTGTGGTATCTATGGAAAAACACTGTTTCTTGATCCTGCAAAGGGAGAGAAATTGTCCTAAAATAATCATAGAATCACAGAATGGGTCAGGTTGGAAGGGATTAGCTTTCTTGGACCTCTCCAACATGACTTCAGGGCCTGTTCCCAGGGATCCTTCAAAGAAGATCCCTGAAAATTCTAAAATTAGTTCTCCTGAAGTCCATGGCTGTAATCTTACTTGCAGAAATAACAAAGATCACAGTTGTACTTACATATATATATTCTATTAAAGCCTATGAAAATTAATTATTTCAGTAAAAACATGTAGCAACTATTACAAATGCCAACATATCTGGATTTGGATGTGATTCTTCTCAGGAAAAAAACTCTGAAATCCAAAACAACCCACCTAAACCCCGTATTTTGCCTTGGCCAAGTAGAGAAGCATTATGCATAGTGTTTGCAAAGTATTGACTTAAAAGTGGATTTCGGCTTGGGATCTAAAAAGTATTATGATGACAACACACAAATTGGCAGTTCTGTCCTTAAAAAGAACAAAAGTCAAAAAATCCTTTATGTTATATAGTTAGATTTTGATTCTGTCCTCTTCAAGTTAGTAGTCATTGACACCAATAGACTCTGCTGCCAGAGTCAAGATTATGAAACATGTTTACCTCATAAAATTTCTATAGTACAGGTCAAAAATAAAGTATGCTCTTATTTTGCCGAGGTTTTTTGTACTTCCAGTCCATTGATCTTCACTGACTTTTTAGGAATGGTAAAGGGATTCAAATGTTGTTTAAATATTTGTCCTGATGATTTAAATGTAACTGCATTCGTAAGCTCTGCCGGTGCAGTTCGTCATATCTGCTTGCCTTACTCTCTCCTAATTTTTTCAAAGACAGAACACAAAATCTTTTTCGTTTTGCAAAGATTTTTTAGTCATTGACCAAAATTCAATACAAGAGGGAAATATTTTTCATTGTAACTGACAGTGAATGTACACTATTTACTCTTGGGTATTCACAATAACATATTAATGGCCTGCTTATAGTTAGGTAGAAAAAACATAACTTTAATACCAAGGAACTTATTATGGAGTGTGCTAAATAAACTTTAAACCATTTTTCATAACTTAGTTCTATGTCCAAGACTTTGAAGAGTTTATTTCTATAAGAAATTGAAAAACTGTGCCATTAAGTAATTCTTATGTACTAAAATAATATAGAAATGATATGGAGAAATTATCCAAACAGGTTTTGGTCTCCTCATAATAGGTGTACTAGAGAAAAGATTCCATATGTAGCAACAGTTAAGCTCACGTTCAGAATTTAAACATGTTACCAGATCTCTTGAGTTCACTAATCCAAAGTATATAGATCTCTCCTATTCTTAAAACTTGAGTAGATGCTTACACACTTTTCTGAGTTTAAATATACTCTACAATATGATGTTACAGCGTAGGGAAAAAGTTTGTAGCATAGTGGAAGTACATGAAGCTAGATAATATTTTGAGAAACATTAAAAAACATTGTAGTTGACACTGAAAAAAAAGGAGAAACGAAACCAAAAGTAGTTTAAAGCTTTTTTTCTTGTATTTATCAGTGAAATCCTGGCTGCAGTTTTACATAAACAGATATATTTTAACTAAAGGTATTACTTACATAAGTAAACCTTACATGTTGTCCTGGTTTGAAGGACAGGTGTCTGCTAAGGAAGGCAAGAGCCTCCCTTGGAATGGAAAATGTAAATCCCTTCCCTCCAAATTATTGTCATTTTGAAATTAAGGGGCTCTCAGGCGAGGATATAGGAACAGGAATAACAGTTCTTTACTAGTGTTTATAATAAAGCAAACAACAACTCCTATGGCATTAACAACAAACAGAACCAGGAACCCGGTCCCAGCCCTCTGGGCCTGCAGGCACTGTCCCCTTGGGTGCAGTGATGGTCACAGCCGGCAGGGGGCGCTGTGGCGCGAGCTCCAGCAGCGCGTGGCAATGGCGGCTCGGCCGGGACGGGGAGGGATGGAAGAGAGAGAGAGGGAGGCTTTGCTTCACAAACCCCCTGGGGCGGTCGGTCCCGGTGCCCCAGCAGGACTCTCGGAGACAGCAAACTGGGACAGTAGGACATCTTGGTAGGCAGGGGGAGCGAGGGCTGCAGCGCAGTGAAACCCAGAGCAGTGCCGAAGGAGCTGCAGGG
This sequence comes from Picathartes gymnocephalus, assembly GCA_013390045.1. Lineage (NCBI taxonomy): Eukaryota > Metazoa > Chordata > Aves > Passeriformes > Picathartidae > Picathartes > Picathartes gymnocephalus. Next base: position 10,390 of record WEKY01052213.1, on the reverse strand, counting down.
GGCAGGGCAGGGGCAGCAGCCCGGCTCCTAACCTGGCAAGGAGAGGTCAGCTCAGGATCCCGGGCCCCCCGAGCAGATGGTAAATAGGTCTCAGTTCAGAGCAAGGGTTCACTCACGACAGAAGAAACAGCTCCATGCGAAGGGTCCAGCAGCAGCAGTGAAACTCCTCTCTCCCCAAAAAGGCAGAGCAGCACCTCCGTGTTCCCCTCTGAAGCGCAGGTCCAGCTCCCCCTCGCAGCCCCCACTCCTGCCTTTTATCAGCCCCTCTCCTCCGGGGCTTGGTCACAATCCCTTCTTTTGCTTAAGTACCCAGTACTTAAGAGTTCTTTAGCAACTTAATGGGAAAAAATTCTATACAGTAAAGGGAACAACAGGAAAGAAAAAACCTAACGCCCAACACATGTAAACAACTACTGCAAGATGGACTGCACTACTCTACCTTTGTTTTCTTTTTGAGGAAAAAATTAAGTTACGTAGTTTTCAAATTAATATTCTTATAATAGAATCACATAATAATATAATGGTTGGGATTAGAAGGAACCTTAAGGATCATCTAGTTCCAATCTCCCTGACATGGACAGGGACACCTTCAGCTTGACCACACTGCTCAAAACCCCATCCAACCTGGCTTTGAACACTTCAGGGGATGGGGCATCCACAACTTTTCTATGCAATCTGTTCCAATGTTTCACCATCCTCACAGTAATGAATTTCTTCCGTATATTTAACCTAAACCTACTCTCTTTCAATTTAAAGCCATTCTCCCTTGCCCTATCACTACATGTCCCTATAAAAAGTCCCTCTCCAGCTTTCTTGTAGCCCTGCTTTAGGTACTGGAAGGTACTGTAAGGTTTCAGTAGAGTCTTCTCCAGGCTGAACAAACCCAACTCTCTCAGCCTGTCTTCACAGAGGTGCTCTAGCCCTCTGACCATCTTCATGGTTCTCCTCTGGACTCACATCAAGAGGTCCATATCTTTCTTATTTTGGAAGCTCTAGAGCTGAATGCAGTACTTTTAAGGGGGTTCTAAACCAGAGTGGTTTATAGGGAGAGAATCCTCTCTCTCGCCCTGCTGGTCATGCATCTTTTCATGCAGCCCAGGACACAGCTCGCTTTCAGGTCTGCAAGCACAACGTTGTGCTGAGATTCTGGTCCACTCCCAAGACCTTCTCAGGGCTGCTTTTAATCCATCCTCTGCCCAGCCTGTATTTGTGCTTGGGATTGTCATCCTCTGCCCAGCCTGTATTTGTGCTTGGGATTGCCCAGGTGCCCTTGCACTTTTTCTCATTGAACTTGATGAAGCATGCAGCATCCCACCTCTCAAGCCTGTCCAGGTCCCTCTGGATAGCATTCCCTTCCTCCAACAAGTCCACCACATGACTTGGTGTCATTGGCAAATTTGCTGAGGGTGCACTCAATTCTACTGTCAATGTCACCCACAGAGATGTTCAATAGCGCTGGTCACAATACCAACTCCTGAGAAATATTATTCCTTTCCTTCTGAGAACAAGACTGGCTTTATCTTTCTTAAGCTTATGTTTTTTCTCAGTACATTTATACTATATTTTTCTAAAATGTAATTTTAAACAATTGTAACAATATTAGTCTTGTGTTAAAAGGGAGAGACAAGGAATGCATCAATAGAAAACACAGTAAGAGATTGATGCTCTTATTTTAGAGAGGGTGGGAAAGAGAAAACATTGTGATAAAAGAAAATAAGTGAACATGAAATTTTAGAGTAACAATTCGTAGAGAACAAATTCATAGACCACAACTATAGTAAGTATAAATGACAAATAAACTCTACTAAAATTTTTTTAAATATAAATGCCTTTTACTTTCTTAATGTAAAAGGCTTTTGAGATACTAAGGCTGGACTTTTGCAAACATTTAAAGTAAATCTAGACTTTAGAGCCACTGGAAGTATTCCTAAAAGATTAAGCAAAGAATTGTACATGAATTTTACTACGCAGGGTGGGACCTTATTCTCAATGACATTCTTGATACCTTAAATTTTTTTGTGTGTATTCTGACAAGGGCTTTCCACAACATAGCAGGTTTATTTTTATGTACTTGTGGTTAGACTCCAAAAAATGGTAAGTTTAGATTTTCAAGGCATTCATATTGACCATAAATTTGCTAGTGGTCAGATTTCTAGTATGCTTCTAAACTTAAAAAGGAAATAAATATTCAAATCAATTTAGAAATTAAGTCTTTACCTTTCAACAAAAGAACATATCTTAAAAATAGAACACCAACACTATGCCCCCTTCTAAATCAAACATCATCATTTAGTGATGCTAGAAGCTCCCCTAGAGGCTGTTTGGAATAACAGCCCTTTTGCAGCAGATTCAGGGCCTCTGAGTATCCTCTTAAATTAGTAGCAGTCCATGCACAATATTTTTAGTGACTCTTCTGCTTGCAGATGTTTATGTCTAGGTATAAACATAGAGACAATCTCTTGCATATTTGGAACAAAACCATTTTTGGTTATAGTTATAATATAGAGGTATACACTCATATATCAATACATATATTAGGCTACTGTATATCAGTGCATAGATGTGTGTAAATGAAAATGTATGTATATAAGCAGACATATAGATATTATATACATTTAAACATATGTGTGTATAGATAAAGATATATCCATTTATGGTGAGAAAACAGCAAGGAACCAAACAGATAATTGAATTTTCTGATATAATATAATAGTCAGCATGACTCAGTCTGCATTGCTATTATGGATCAATGTGTTAAATGAATCTTGCTGCCTGAAGTTCTGTTTCTGCCAGCTATCTTTAAACAGTGATTCATTTAGTCAACTTTGGCATGACTTTGGAATAGCATGAGACTTGAAAATAAGATTCAGATACCACATCAACCTCAATGCCACAAAAGGCCCTAAACATTATGGAGATCTTCAGTAATTTAGCCATGAAAGAAAAGAATTAGTTAGTTTTCCCATGACAAATTACAGTTTAAGCAAATTATATTTTACTGGATATTAAAACCTTGGAGTGAAATCATATGCGGGAAAATTGAGTTTCACTTCAGAATGGTTCTTCTCAAGTCCCAGGCTGGCGACTATTGTAGTCTCTCAGTACTTCCTGGAGTTCTGCAGGGGCCAGGGTCTCCCTAGGGTTCAGGAGGTGGGGAGGGTTCCTCAGGGCCTGTCTACTGTGTGGCAGCCAGGGCCTGTCCCACTCACCATCTAGCGGCAGGGTAGCCAAGGACACCAGGGCAGCCCCAGGCATCAGGCACCTTCCTGGGGATGTGGGATGGGAACAGACCAAGTTTGCGCTGGGCTGTGGGGGCTGACATGGGGACCTGGACCATGGGCAGGGTATGGGAAGCCCTGAAGAGGTTGGGCAAGGTCAGTCAGGACTGGTGGTGCCCTCAGTGCCCTGACAGTATTCAAGATTCTTGGTTTTTTTCTGACTGTACACCACAGAGACTACTAACTCTTGCTGCCTGAATACCCCTGAGAGGCACTTATGTAGGGAAGGATCTTGCTCCATGTTCCTTCAGATGTTCCATTTTAAATGTTTCCATATCATACTGCCCATTTCAAATCTTGTCATAGAAAGGACCAAGTTCCCTACTTAAAGGTGACTGTCATACTTAAATCCTTATAGCATCACACCACAACCACTGCCCTTTCAGTTTCTGAGTGAGTCAATTACCTCTCTGAAATTAAATATTAGATACTTCTGGCTCTAACAGCCTTATTACTCATTATATACTTGGTGACAATCAACCAAGAATCTTGAAAACCAAATGCAAAAAATTCATGTGCACATTATAACGAAACATTCTCCCATCTACTACAGTTAGATATATATTTTCCTATAAGAATCCCACACACTGTGAAATTCTGCAGTATATTCAGTCTGACAAGAAGAAAGGCTGCAACAGCCAGGTTCATCTCAACACTTACATGCATTACTTTGTTTATCAGTGCAACTTTATCACTCATAATTCAAGATCCTCCAAAATTTGTAACTTGAATTAACCATTCAAGAATAAAATGAGAAATAAAGAGTGGTTTCCATATATGAATAAACCACAGCAATTACCTCTGTCAAATGTCTACAGGTGAATGGTGAACAGGTGAGAAGATTAAGTCCCACATGGTTCCTTGAGAGAATTGGGCTTTCCTTTCCTTTAATAATCAGCAAGGATGAAAATTAAAATAAAACTAACAAAAATATCTTAGTTTGCAGATAGAAAATGGTTTGCAAACAAGTGAGAAACACTTCTTAGATCAGTCATTTTACATGAAATTCAAAAGAATACACAAAATTTAGTACATATCCTTTCCAGATATTGTCAAACACCTGCAGTAATAGCAATTTGAACACAATTTCTTTGATTTTATCAATAAAAAGGCATAAAATATATAAGCAAGAACTGATATCAACTATTAAGTAAAACTGTCTGACATTGAAAGTATATCTTCTGATGAAGACATTACAGGTACTGTAAAAGAAGTACATAAGCTTGTCTTTGTCTTTCCACTTAGGAATCCATAACCTCTTCACATTGTCCTTGTGAATTCTGATTATGCAGCCATGGCTACCTGCTAATAACATCATTTTCTGTCATTTTAATTAGTATTGTTTATATGACTATGACAATGACAGAACAATTGACATGGTGGCCACAATTCTATGAGTCAAATCAAACATTTGAAGGTTACTTCAGTATGTAATAGCATTATGTATTTCCTGGGGTTTGTTTTTGTTGTTTTTTTTTCAATCTTTGACATTTCCAAGGAAAAATAGGTTTCAATCCCACCCAAGTTAGCAATGTCTCCTCACTATTTTTAAAAATCATTTAATTTCTCAGAAGAACCATCACATTCTATTTAATTACTTTTTTTTTCACAGAGGTATTTTACTCAATCCATTAAGGGCAAGTAGCCTACAACAAAGTAACATTTTTGTTGCATCTGTTTTCACCCACTTGCAAAGACAGAAGTGCTACTATTGGCACTTTCTGGCCTTATATAGAAATTTCCTTGCCTTGCATTAATATTTTCTGTAGGCATTTCTATTGTACCTCTGCAGCTATTTGGGTATGACTGTCCCCTAAGCAGGCAAAAAAAAGGAATTTTACTTCAGGTACACTCATGCTTAAAAGACCTACACAGCAAAACAACAGATAACTTTTAAAGACTTAGGAGCCTGTATATTGAATTAAAACTAAGTAGTCAGACTACTTGAGTGACTCACCTCTGAATCTTGACAACAAGTATGGCTAAAAAATTTTAAAGCTGAATTCTGAGCTGTATCCTGAAGATTCAAATGATGTAAAACTGGGTAAACCTTTTACAAAACTTATTTTAATATTATCTTTCATTTGAAATCTAACTAATCAATGTAATAATTTGTCACAAAAATTCTAAACTCCATTTTAAAGGATATTTTGTAGGTATCACCACTGAAAGAAATAATAACTGAATTAAAATCTGCCCTTGAGTGCAGTGTAAGTCCATCAAATATAAATAAGTTATTTTCAGTAAAGTAGAAACACATTACTTACTATGACAGAAAAGTGTAATACCCAAGTTGAAGACAATTATTATCAAATTTAGAAACTACTAGTACCACCTACTGTCAGAACTGCAAAACTGAAAAAGATTTTTGTTTATATTATTCTGCAATACCACAATAGCAAACACACTATTGCAACTCTAAAATAATTTTTGATTGCAAACAATATGCAGTTAGGTATATGAGATGAATTTGAGCACTTAGAGTATATTTTTTATGAACTGAACTACTACCCAATTAGTTATAAACAAAAGAAGGAAAAGAAATTAAAAAAAAAAAAAAAAAGAAAAAAGAAATCATATTGTAGTTTGCTAAGGTACATAATGGTATCATCTAGAAACTAGTAAAGAAAATCGTCTTACATTTCTAATTATATAGACTTGTTTTCTTAGCTGGGTTGATGCAGGAACTCCAGACTCCTTTTATTCAAGATGTTTTAGTGACGTTTTTAGTGATGTTTTGCTTTTGTTAACCAGCAGCATTTAATTGACATTCAGTTTATCCTATAGTGCTTTGAGCCACTGGAAAATTTCCAGATAAATGAGGATTAGTTTGATCTGGATTTTCTCAGATATGTAGACAGACTTCCTTCCTTCCTTCCTTCCTTCCTTCCTTCCCTCCCTCCTTCCTTCCTTCCTTCCTCCCTTCCTCCCCTCCCCTTCCCTCCCCGCCCCTTTCTTTTTTCTCTTTCCTCTATTAAACATATAAAATCTATTTAAACTCTCATCAGCCTTTTCTAGGACAATTTGCAAGTAAAATTTTGTTAGACTTTGTTGCTAGCAGTGCTACTCTACCCTGATTATAACAGCTATGCAAAATAAGAAAGTAGCTGGTCTTTAACTCACTAGGTATCATGTTTCATTGCGAGTTTAAGGGCCTTAAACTCTCTGCAGCAAGCCTATACTTCAATTTGCTATTCAAACGAAACAACTTGAGAAGAATCTATAATTATTCTTATCTGAGGTATGCAACTAGAAGAAAATACGTTTTGTTTTCATTATAACTTCCTGGGACACCAAAAAAAATTTAAGTAAACAATTATGCACCTTTTCCACTGCTAACTGTATTATAGTTACCTGGCCAGAAGCACCCTATATTAAATTATTTGAAATATTTAGATTTTTTTATATATATGGCTTAACTATCTCTCACTGTTTCTCATGTAGTTCTGTTTCCAGTCAGACCACCACGTCCATTCTCGAATTTAGCTCCCAACTGCAGTACCTAACACACCAACAGAAGCTGTGAACAGAAGTACTGAAAAATGACCTATTGGTCTGCCCCAATCTAAGCTACTTGCAAACTGAAAACCACTTTGTATCAAGGGAAACATTTACATTACTCTTCCATTTTATCTTCCATTTTATGATTCTTTAGTTTTAGTCATTAATCTCTGATGTGGAACCTTGTTAAGTGCTTTGAAAAGCTAAATATACTACCATCTACTGAATTGTCCTTATCTGTTGTGGCAGTAATATCTTCAAAGGACACCAGCAGGTTAGTTAAGCATGACCTCTCCTGTCTGAATCCATGTTGACTATCCTTAATCAGGCTATGTGGATTTACTTTACTTTGGACATTTCATATGAGAGTCTCTGTATTTTCTCTCAGCAAATTATAAATCGTAATGGTTTCAGTTTCCCTCCTCACACCAGGTATTGATTTAATGTAGTGGGTTGAGTATTCCAGTCTAACACTGGTGTACTCACTAAAATTATTTACTCATTTTCTGTTATGAGATAAGGATTAGGAGAAATGCAAAGCAGGCTCAAAACTTTAAAAGGTATAAAGGTAGTTTTACTAACAGAACTAAAAGAAAACCCTAAAAGGAAAATAATAAGAATTACCTTCAGAACAACCTTCAGATCTCTTCTTCCCCTCACTTTATTTTCTCTTTTTTACCAACAACTCTTTCTTCCATCAACAATATAAAAAGACAAAACTTAGAGACCTTTAGTCAGTTTACCACCTTTAAAATAGGCATTCATCAGCTCAGTTGGGAGAGGAGTCTCTCCTGTCACACCATGGAGACTTCTTCCACAAGAACACAGTTCTTTTGTGGTTTCAATATCACAAGCAAATCAGCCACCCAGAAAGGATTCCTGTTGGCAGTGTGAGAGTCCTTCCCCCGACACACAGTTCTTCCCGCAACTGTTTTCGGGGACTCATTTCTGTTTACTGGGGTAATATTTTAAGGATGAGCTGTTCTAGTAGGAAAGCAAAGGGTCCGCTCTTCTCTCCTGAGATCCCAGAGGCAAGGTTTCTCTTCTCCTTTTGGGAGTAGAAATTCTCTTTTATTTATTCCTGGGGCAAGGATTTTTTCTCTCTCCCTTCTCAGTGGTATGGTTCTCCATACCACAGTTACTTTATTTCTACTTGCTTCAGCCCAGGTGCCTTTGCTCAGGCTGCAGTTAGAACACTGTATCCCCCCAGCTGAATTCATGAGTTACAAGGAATTGTTTGATATATCTTAGTCCATTATCATGGCCTTCTAGAGAGAATTTCAGTTTAAAGCATCCCCTCTTTTTCCTTTGTCTGGGTTTTTGGTCCCTTCTTCACTGACTTCAGTGTCTCCGTGTTGGTTTCTTCTGTGTCTTCACTTTTTCTGAGTCCATTTGTGCACTCAAAGGGTTGTAATCTCTCTGCCTGCCCCGCCAATCACATGACTTGTGCTGGGCAGCCGCTGGAGCTGCATTCCTTTCCCAGGAAGAGGGGGGGAAGCGGGGGCTGTGGCCTCAGCAGGCAAGCCAGGATTCAGTGGCGGTGCTCCCGGAGAGAGTGCGGGGGGCAGGAGCAGCTGGGATCTCTGCCGCCAGGCCCAATCAAGTGGGCCTTGCCCGGCTCGGCCCGGCCTGACCCCGCGGAGCAGGCAGGCCCCAGCCAACTAGGCCCGGCCCAGCCCAGCTGGCTCAGCCGGCCCAGCCAGGCTGCGCGGGCTCTGCTGTTACCTGTTCAGAAGCCGGAAGCTAAGAGAGAGATTCCTGGGCTTCTCCCTTCTTAAATGCTAAATCACAGACACGTATCCAGCTGTTTTAAGTGATTACACAGAGTGTCCATCTCAGAACCAGCTAGCGAATTGGTTCTCATAGCTGCAGGAAACAATATCTGCAGGAAGCTGTAAAAATCCTGGCAAGTAAAAAAATTACTTTTTTTTCAGTCTAGGACATAAACTCGCTCTTTTCCCTCATGACCATTAAAATGAATATAATGAAGTTCACTTTGATGCTTTTCAATCCTTAGGAATCTCTCCTGAGTTGTGTGAACTTTAAAAATGCCAGTGAAGAATTAAATTATTTCCTTACTTTGTTCCCTTCACACTTTTTTTCTGATCAGAAGAGATGAAAATATTTTAAGAGCTTTATGAGATATGCCCACTCACTCTATTTACAGCTGTGTGTCAAACTCGGGGAAAAAAGTATCCCTCGTACAGCTGCTACTTCATCTGTCTGAGAAGAGTAAGAATAAATAGATAACTGTTAAAAACAAAATCCAAATACACACAAGCAAAAAAACCCTAGAACAAATCAACCACCAAAAAGGAAATGTTCTAATTAAAGTTGAATGAACCTTTTCTTCAATCTAAAAAAAACCCAAAACCAAACCAAAACAAACAACCCCCCAAAGCCACCACCACCACCAACAAAAACAAACCCCCGACCAACCAACCAAGCAACCAACCAACACCATGAAAAACAAAACCAGACATTTCAGCACTTCCTTTCCCTTTTAGCAGTCAGGAAAAACAAACAAACAAACAAAAAAACCCCTCAAAACAACTAAAAATCCCCCCAAAAAACCAGGTCTTGAATTCTGGTAAAAAATAAAAGCATGTAAAAGGTGATAAGAAGGAGCATGTATCTTACCTGCTCTCGGAACTTTATACATGCAAAAATCCACTTTTTAAAAATTCTTATTTTTTAGTAGATTTATTAGATAATTTTTTAAAAATAAAATGTATTGGAGTATTAACAAGACTTTTACTCATAGATACCATAAATATTCAAGGATATTATATTTTATATTGTGAGATTGTTGTTTTATTTTTTGGTTTGTTTACATCTCATATATTTCAGAGCTTTCTTTACCACTATGACCCTGAATAAGGATTCTTCAGGGAGATCAACTCAGTAAGTGATTGCCATTCAATAAATTTATTTTTTAAACATTACCATAAAAAAATACTAAAAGTGTTTATTTTACTGGGTTAAACTCAACAGAGAAGGATTTGTTTGCTTTCTGAACTTAAAATATTGGAAGCATGGAGGCTTTATTTTCTCATACAAGAAAATGATTAAAGTAGATTTCAGATACCTAAAAGAAATCCTGCTTTCTTGTCACCAGTATTTAAGCTAGGATTATACTACCATTACATCACAATTTTTATGAAAATATTAAAAAAAAATGACTGCAAAATATTGGTTTTGCACAATCTCAGAGTTAAAAAGGTTGTTAAGTAGCCACAGAGGATGAGACAATGGTACACAGACTAGGTATAACCATAAACTTTGCATGCTCTAGAACAAAAATGTTTCTAAGTTGGTAGCAACGGCTGTTCAGGCCTTTCTACATCATGTTGTTTCCACAGAATCCTATTTCACAGAGGTCTAACAACACAACAGCATCTCAATTTTACCTCTGTGTTTTCCCTGAACATTTTCTGAGCTCATTGTCGCTGTCAGGCAAACACAATGTTGACCACTATGCACCGAGTTCACTTTCTCATGAGTATAAATAGTGGTAAAAATCTCTTTCTGTCCTAGAGGATCAGAAAGGAAATTTTATTTCGTTTCCTCTTTAAAAGATAGAGTTTAACAACTGTTGGGGGTTGGGTTGT
>WEKY01052206.1:0-10400 GCA_013390045.1 Picathartes gymnocephalus | reverse complement strand
TCTACTTCTTCATGATTATATGGAGTTTTATCATTGTCCTTCTTGATATCCTCTTGCAAAACGAAAAGCCCAGTTCTCTCTTTTCATGGAAGACATTCTTTACTCTTGAAGCCATTCTCTGAAGATTTCCACTTATGCTTCCTCTTTCATTTGATGAGAATTGGATGGATTGCAGCTTAATAGCTGTGAAAAATATTTATTTTTGTTTGAATTTTGTCTTATAAAGTGAGGCTGTTTCATTTGTGGATTTGTTCTTGGGGTTTGAATTTGTTTTAAGTGACTGAGGATCAAGGTGGTACATGATAATAGCAGAAATCTTTGACTGGTAGCCTAAAGCCTAAAAACTGTGGCCTATTCAAACTTCATATATGCTTTCTGGTAGAAAAATGCTTTCTGTGGAAATAATTTGATCCTGGAAAGGCTGGCTCAATATATGGAATTTGATGCATGGGCATCATGATGTGACTTTACTCACAAATTTACAGTATAAAGCATACAGATAATTAGGACACCTGACTCTAACTGACATTTACAATTCCATCTGTTTTTTCACAGTCATATCATGCATCTTGAGACTTTTTTTTACTTCTGAAGAGGTCTTGTTCTCTTATCTTGCTAACCCTCTATATGCATATACAGAACAAGAAATAAATTTTTCTCTCTTGTTTCTTTTTTTATAATTGCTTTCCTTGCCGAATGTGTCTGTAATAAAACATAATGCTCCATTTCAAACATTTTATTATCTGGAGTTTTTATTATGCAGCTGGAAAACTTAAATATTTCTCTTCTAAATTTCTTTTGGTTTATGTGCTTTTATTTATTATATTTGGATTAGGGATGATAGTGACTCACTTCTTTTATCATACAGAAGAGGTAATTTAACTGTGATACTTCAGAGACACTCAATATATTATATACAGTACAGGTCTTGGAATGTCCAGGGTGAATTGTATCTCTTGCCAAGGAGTGATGTGAAATACTTTGTATTTTTTAGTTACGTATTCATCAATTTCTATAGAATATTTAGGCTCAGAATGACAAATTATAGAGCAGGATTATTGAATACATTAAAGTAAGTCTTAAATCTTTCTGAACCTTAGCTGCTGAAGATAGTCTCTGAAAGTATTGGAATTGATCCAGGATGCTTGAATATATGTGTAACTTAAATTCCAGCATTCTTTTGAAAAAAGAATGTGTTCTGTGTCTCTGTGTTCTATTTTTGTTCAATCTAGCCCACAATATCGATCTTATATGGACTGGGGGTGCATCTGAAAATATCATGTAACTATTTTCTCTGCTTATAAGCCTCATATGATTCTAAGAGTTTTGGTATGCCTTTTATTTGATATCTCAACAGGATTTGCTTTATCTCTTGTATTGATTGGTTTTTTTAATGCTATTTTGAAATGAGCAGGTAATCCTGGCAGAGCATCTCTGATAGAATATCAGCTTGTAGGTAGTGAAATGCTACCTTATGCCTGTGAATTCCTGCATCACAACAACCTTTTCAGAAAGTCCTCAAGTCTGGAAAGACTCAAGAAGTTGGTAATTTGACTTAGTTGGCTTAAGTGAAAGCTAATTAAGGACTTAAAACGACATAAATTTAGGTTTTAATAAATGTATTACATATTTGCCCAACGCCTTCATCCCTCTGCCCATTCATTACTTACAGCCTTCTTCATGGATAGTGTAGGCACAGTCAGGCAGTTAATGTAGTAAGGCAAATTTGGCTGGGTTTTTTTTTTCTTTCTGTTCTTTGAGAAGAACAATACTTTATTTTTATAGTTTAAGCAATGTTTATGGATGTTGAGTCATAGAGTATAAATTGAAGTCTTCCCAAAAAATGTGCGTAGGAGACACTGTTCCTGTCTGGAGAGCAGCTGAGCTTACTCGTGGAGTAAGGGAGCTTGGCAGTGCAGAGCTGGGAGACTGAAGGGAGCAAACAGCCAGGCTTCAGAGGCAAAGGGGTAGGAGGAACCCGCCAGGACTGAAAAGGACAGACAAGAGTTTCTTACTACTTTCTTACTGATTTAATCTTTGAAAAGGTTGAAAGGGAAGCTCTGCCTGCAGGGGTGTAGCAGGTAGGAAGATTACTTGGCATCCTGCAAAACTTGTATTTCAGCCCTGTGCAGGCAGGGTGCTCCCTGTAAGCCAAACGTCTTATCCTCCCAGGAGACTGACCACGGCTGCCTTCTTTTGTGTGCATGCTCCTCAGCAAGGTATTTCTTCATCCTGGTTGCTGGAGCCTGGTCATCCCTTTCAGATCACAAGGCCATGTGATGGTTTTGAGCTCAGTAAACACAACTGAAAACAGAGACTGATACTTCATGTAAAAGAGCTTCTTGATCACCCATGGAAAACCACCTGGCTTCCTGAGGACTGGGTCTTTAGGTAACCTTCTTGAAGTTTTCATGCTGTTGATTTTTTTGACAGAGCTACTTTTGCTGCAGCTCATGAACTTCAACCAGTAAGTGCCTCATACCATAGTGACCCACTACTAGCCTTCAGCCGTTTAAACAGTGAGAATCCAACTTGAGGAAAAGAAGTAATAAAATGATAGATGTCCTTTAAAACAAAGGCTTTTAGTAGTTCTGTAAGTTCACAGCGAGAAGTAGGCTGAGATTCCAGGCTGATAGAAGAGATTACTTATAACTGAGATTTTCTACCAGTTTTCTAGTATTAAACCAAAGTATTGTATCTCTTAAGCTTTTTAGTGGTGCTTGGATTGGTCTGTATCTGAACTCCGCTGTTGAAACGTTCTTCTGGCTTACCAAATATCTTAGAATTTTTTTTCAGCAATGTGTAGTAACTATCACTAGATGAATATACACCAAAAACGCTAGCATAAACCCAAGATGATTCTGTTGATTTCAGAATGCTCAGTGAAGCCATTCTGAGCATTGGAAAAGAATTACAATATATTGTCTAGTAATTTGGAACATACTGTATTTTAAAATTAAAAGTCTTAATGTCTTGTTAAATATTAGGAGCAAGCTTCCTATTGAGATGAAACATTCTATTAAAATCCAAAGCAGGATGTGTTTTTCCTTATTGAATATAGGTGTTTTGACATGTCACAGTTCATATTGAAGCCCTTTTTTTCTGAAATCAGTATATCTCAGATATAGATATATTTTTCTAAATCTATAGTATACCTCTATTTTTTAGATACAGATACATATTCTCTACATATGTTTAGGTCTAGATATTTAAATATTTGACATAGACATATATATATATAAAATACATATGTATATTTAAAAAGATATGTCTAGATATAATTATATAGATATCTATACAGAAAAATAAATATCCAATATATTCTTTTGTGTATATTTCCACTACATATCTACTGATACCTACTTTATACATGGATACCTCCATATTTATGTATCAATATATCTATATTTTTTCTCTGTATATTTACCTATATAGAGATAAAAATACTATCTATACATGAATAGGTGTATAGTTTTCTAGGTATAATTTTTTTCACCACAGAAAATTGATCTTTCAGTTAGCAATGTGTCACATAGAAACACATGCTGCCATATGGGCTACATTTATCACCAGAGGGCCAGAAGCAGTGGGAGAAGTCATTGCCCAATCCTGTGTTAGCTCTAACTGGGGCTTTCTGCACCAGGTCCAGTTTCTGCATGTTCTCAGTGTCTTAGTGCTACAAGCTCACATGGAGCTACTGGGACACCCGCTAGTAATGGCATGAGCTGTGTTGTCCAAAGTAAGGAGTAATGTTGAAGACTATTTACTCTGGAGAGAATAAAAATGGGCCAGGAATTTAGAAAAGTTTAAATACTGTGGCTAGGAAAAGTTTATTTTATTTAAACAAAACTGTTTCTTCCTTCAGATAGATGATTGATTTAGCTTGGTTTATTCTAGTGATGAAAGCAGTCAAGACCATCCAAGAAAAATACAACTACTGATGTTGGGATGCCATATGTGTGATTGTTCTGTCACTTACTAAAGAAGGCTTTGTGTATATTTCCCAGTATGTAGCTCCCCCAAGTGACATGGCAAAGATGAAAAAAAAAATTTTCTAATTTCTTTCCTTTGTTCGGGTGATCTGCTCCATATTCTTAGCCTTTCTGATGGGTTGGGTGTACATGAATAGGCCTTTTTTTACATTCCAGGCCTGACAGATCAGGCTCTTTCTTATCTCCTAGATTCTTGAAGAATGCTCAAAGGATAAAACAATCTGAAAATCAGTGAGTCACTATCTATAATTTAAACATAATTCACCATGACTCATTCATGAAATGCTTTTGCAGTTTCATATGACAAAACAATAACCATAAGCATAATCATCACTGCCTACTCAGTCTTCTCTTTACGGCTATGCAACTCTGTGATTCAAATGATTCTGGAGAGTCTTAGCAGATATAAATCATCACAAAACCATCAGAAGCAAAAGAACTCACTGACTTAGAGCAGCTGTGTGGTCATACTTTTTTAAGGGTTCAGCTGGCACAAACATCTTCAGTTGTTACACAGACCCCTTTCCACTCCTTGAGCAAGAAGGTGGTGAGAGTAAGTGTTCTGGGACGAGCAGCCTAATCCAGACTACTCTCTCAAGTAGAGAGAGTAGTCTGGCTCTGTGCTTCCTGAAGATAATAGACCTCCTGCAGTGTCACTCAGTATTGCAGCCCGGGTTTTCCCTCTTATTCCAGAGGCAGATTTCCCCTGGAATAAGGTCTGTGTGTCTGCCTGCTAATAGATGTTGTGGCTTCACTGAGGTCTTCAGAATAAGTAGCAGTTGCACAGATCTTAATGAGTGTGTCCTTTGTTCTAAGGCCTTGTTTTAGTGCTTCATGTTCTCTGTGCTTCTTGCATGTCCTAGCTTAAATCACAAAAACGAAACTTAAAAAGTTGGATAAACAGGCATTCAACACAAGGAGTCTTGGAAGGGATTAAAATAATTATACCAATATTTCCTCTGAATTAGAGTAGCTTCAGCAAATTACTGCATTACAAGCTTTTAAGTAAAAAGGAATGTAGGAAAGAAATATGGAATATTAATCAAAATCCAGTCTTCCTGAAGAATCCAAGTTAAAAAAGGACTTCTGCAACAGTGAAGTGGCTTCTTTTGTTACTGGAGATGGAAGACATAATATTATTCACAGTACTTACCATAAATCCGAAATGCTAGATGCTGGACTGAGAGTTCTTAGAATTTGTTAGCGGTGGTGTCCTTGTAAAGGAAATTTGCGTATTGTGTCTTGGATTGGCAATCTGATTTATTCAATCATTGACACCAATATATTGCCACATATTAAATGGCACATAATCAATCATGGTTCTCAACGTCTGTCATATTAAGAACTTCATCAATTATAGAAAGCAGCCTTCCCAGAAGGAGAGTTTTCAATTGACACTGAATGATAAAGTGAATCTAACTTTAAAGATAGATCTTTTTCTAACAGGTTTTGTCTGACCTTTCAAATTTCTTCAGAAGGTCTTTGGCAAGTTAACTTTGCATCTTAAACTTACTCTGTGCACCAAAAGATGAGCAGAAAATGTGGCTCTCTACTTCTGAATAAAATGTGTTGCTAAATAATATAGTGAGGTCTGGGATTGGTGCCATTTGTTGAGGGCTTTGGTGATATTGCATCTTTCACAATTCAGTTCAAAGCAGAATTTCTTTTGAAATGGTCTATAAACTTTTGAAGTGCATTTAGTCTCATATCTGACTAGCATAACTCATTAGACTGCATTTTAATGTATTTTTTTATACCATTATTTATTCCATTAATTATCTAATCAGTCATTAATAGGGGACAAATATGTTAAACAAAGAGATCTCAAAAATTTACTATTTAGACCTTAAAATTTATTCCAGGCCTTAAACATAATATGTCATCAGAATATAAACCATAAGAATATAAAATATACCTGGCTTTTAATCATTGACTAAAAGGGATCCTAGAAAATTGTTTAATACTCCCATGCCAAATACCAGCACTAATTTATAATTCTCTCTCAATACCTGTGAAGTATCTGTAGTATTTAAGAAATTATGGATATTCCACGACCTCCACAGGCAGTCTGTGCCTGAAGTCTATCTTCAAAGAAACATTTCTAATATCTAGTCTGAATATTTTGAAGTAAAATCCTTTATTACTTTTTGTCCTCCTGTGACCATGAACTGATTGCTTCCTGTCTTTAGATACATAAAAACATTCTAAAAGAGGCTTATATAAGCTTTGAATAGCCTGGGATAATTCATCCAAGGAAGGGAACAATCTTTGATACAGGATCTGCATTGGTCCCTGATCACTCTTCCCACTTTTCTCCTGTTCTGTAAAGTTGATCTACACTTTGAAAATTACAATGGAGATCTGACTTTTGCTGGGTAACGCACATAGGAAAACTTGTGTATACTTCAGATAGTGATTCTGATTATGGTCTTTTCACTCAGCAAATTTATTTGTATAAGGAAATTAAAAGAGAAATTTTTTGTGTGTGTGTGTGTAATATAGTTATTCCAATACACTTCTGCAGCTAAAAAGATAACATAAGTGCATAGGGTATATTGCATTATATGTTATTATTTCTTATTATATTATTAATATATATAATATATTGTATAATTAATATATATAGTATATTAATTATATTATTATATGTCACATTAATACATGTGACCAGTGTAAAATAAAAATTTTCAAATCTTTCTTTTCAAATAAAAAAATGTAAAAAATCCTTTTTCTTGTGGTTTTGTTTTTTTTTTTACATTTTGAACAAAATTAAGATGATGATGATAAAGTCTTTGTTATGCCATCTTTACTGATTTTTTAATATTTTAGTTCTGAAAGATTTTATGGAGACCATGTTTCAAGAAATGCAACACAGGTTACATATTGTCTCTGCAACTTAAGTCATCCTGTAACAACTAGACATCTTGATCATGCAAACTATATAGGATGTTTTTCCTTAAATCCTTTTGCATTTCCTCTAGTTTATTTGTGTTACTTCCACCTCAGCAGTTTTGCAGTGTCAGATGTGTGGTTTCAAATCACTCTCCAGAGGAAACCCAAAGATTAGTCCTGGAAAAGATGACATTCCTGAAGGAAAGAGAAAATAAGCACAAGGTTTTCTGGGGTGCACTAGGTTAATTGGTGTCTCTGAAAATTAGGCTGTAAGTGAATATTGTTTCAGTTAGAAAATAGATTGGGTTTATGAGGCAGTTCTTTTTATATGATTGAATTAACTCTAAGCTTCTTTATGAGCTATTTATATTGATGTACAAATCTTCTAGTAGCAAAAAGAAAATACTTTCTGAGGATGTAATTAATTTGTTTTAATCTATTCTGTAGTTTAAATTGAAAGAGAGCATAAGCATCCCACTTGAATATCTTGCTAAGACATCATCTGATTTGATTAATAGTCCTCTGGATTGAATGTCAGCTTTTTTCCTAAATAAAATAAATTTAAATTGCTATCTTAATATAGACATACAAAACATATGTAGTGTGCTTCAATATGATGCCTTAGGTGCAGCTTGCACTAACACGAACGAAAGGTCCCAGCTGTTCTAAGTTCAACCATAAGGCAGTGCCTTAGCAGTACAATCAGTTTGTCCTAGATTCTTTCCAGCATAGTTCAGGATGCTCTCTGACAAGCATACGTAATCCTCTGAGAAGCTCTGAAATGAAATTTTAAATAGATTAAGATTTCTTTTTTTTTTTTTTTTAGATTTACTTCCAGGACTTTACATGCATAAAACCAGAAATTACATCAGAAAACATTAATATTCTGTTACTTCACAAAGTTTGTCTGGCTTTGTTTTCATTTTATGCATCTGTAATATACACAGCTGTGTAGGTTAGGGTTGTGTATGTTACAGTTGTCATGCAGCTTTTCCTAAGGGAAAAATAAGATCCTGAAGAAATCATTTGACTAAAAGAGTTAGAGTTTGCTAGTCTATATGAAGCTTTAGAATTTGTATGTTAGTCATGTAAATTACAACAATTGTATAGTGGTGTCTTCTCTATTTGAGAACAGGTTGCCATTTCTTATGTTGATTGGACATTTAACGTTTTTCTTCTCCAGCAGTTAATGTTACTGTTACTTGACATTAGTCATCATATAATCATTGATACCTTTTGTATTCCTGCAATACCTCACCCTGTAGTGTTGTCTGGCCAGCAAAACTTCAGTCCATAAAGCATACTGTCTGCAGGAGGCACTAGTCTTCTTTCATTTCATTTAAAAATCTAATTACTTGGATAGTCCCATTTGAAATTTCAAAGTTTGTTTTCTATCACTGCGTTCGTAGCACATTTCAAATTTTGAATATCTGGCAGCGTGGTGAGGCCGCCCCAGTGCAGAGCAGAGGGGACAATCCCTTCCCTTGCCCGCCTGGCGATGCTGTCCCTGATGTCCCCAGGACACCCTTGGCCCTCCTGGCTGCCAGGGCACTGCTGGCTCATGTTCAATTTGCCATTGACCAGAACCCCCAGGGCCCTTTCCATGGCACTGCTCTCCAGCCTCTCGTTCCCCAGTCTGTCTGTACATCCAGGGCTGCCCCATCCCAGGTGCAGAATCTGGCACTAGACCTTGTTAAACTTCACATGGTTGGTGATTACCCAGTCCTCTACTTTGTCGAGGTCTATCTGCAGGGCCTCCCTACCCCTGAGGGAGTCAAGAGCTCCTTCCAGTTTTGTATTTTCTGTGAACTTGCTCAGTATCCCTTTCAGGCCTACATCCAAATAATTTACAAAGAAGTTGAAGGCCACAGGGCCGAGGATGGAGCCCTGTGGAACCCCACCAGTGACAGGTCACCAGTCTGATGTCACCCCATATACTATAACCCTCTGTGCCATACTGCTCAGCTCACTAACCACAGGACATGTATGTCCAGCTGTGTGCTGGACATTTTAACCACAAGGATACCGTGACAGACAGTATCAAAAGCTTTACTGAAACCCCAAAAGATCACATCAACTGGATCCCCTTGATCAACTGGGTGCATTACCTTGTCTTAAAAGGAAATCAAGTTCAATAAGATTTCCTCTCATGGAGCTGTGCTGGCTGTGTGTAATGGTTTCACATTGGCTTTTTATATCAGGTGATAGTTTAGTGTAGTGGTTTGAATTGACTTACTCATTTCTGTGATGAGATAAGAATTCAATAAGAAATGCAAAGCAGGTCTAAAACTCTAAAGGTAAAAAGATAGTTTATTAACTGAACTAAAGGATAGAGAAATAATAAGAATCAAAATGAACCCTTAGATGTTCCTTTCCCTTCCATTTGTCTTTCTTTACCAACAACTCTTTTCCCATCAAGTTCTTTCCCACTAACAACACAAAGGAAGAAAACGTAGAGATCTCTGGTCACCCACTACCCTTGAAACAAACTGTCATTAGTTCAGCAGGAAAAAAGGAATCTCTTCTGCCCTACCATGGAGACCTTTCCACAAGAAACACAATTCCTTTATGGGTCTCAACATAACAGTGAACTCCCGCTCAGAGTCTGTTCACATGTGATAGTCCTTTCCTTGATATGGAGTCTTTTCCCATGACTGCTTCAAGGACTTGTGTCTGTGTCATGGGTTAAAATTTTATGGATGAGCAGTGCTAGTAGAAAAGCAAAAGTCTTCTCTCGCTGGAAGCAAGGTGTCTCTCATCCCTGGAGCAAGAGTTCTCTTCTATTCCCGGGGCAAGGGTTCTCATCTCTCTCATCTCTGTGGCAACATTCCCTATCTCTCTCTCTGTTCAAGCTTCCCACAGGCCACAGCCACTTTAACATCTGCTCGCTTTAACATGGGTGCCTTTGCTCAGTCTGCAGCTAGACTGCTAATCCCCCCAAACTGCATTCATGAATTACAAGGACATGGTTTGAATACAGGTTAACCATGGTTCCACAAGAGAATTTCAGCATAAGCATCTCTTTTCTTCTCTTTCTAGGCTTTCAGTCTCTCTTTGCTGACCTTGATGTCTTTGTCAGTTCCTTCCGTGTCCTCATTTTCTGAATTTCTTTTGTACACTTAAAAGTTACACTTAAGTGTCTCTAATGCACGGAAAGGCATGTTGGAACCATCCTCAGAGAGACGGGAGAGCGGGGAAGACAGAAACAGTTGCAGTGTTCCCATCCCCGGGAGGGAGGGAGCAGGGTTTGCGGCAGGACCTCTGCTGGACCACAGTGGAGTGGGTCTGGCCTGCGGAGCCGGCAGGATTCAGGAGCCGGGCCACAGTGGCACTCCCTNGGCCTGCGGAGCCGGCAGGATTCAGGAGCCGGGCCACAGTGGCACTCCCTCTCCCAAAGAAGGGAGGCGAGGGGGAAAGGGGCGGCAGCAGCCATGGCGGCAGCAACAGCAGCAGTGGAGTAGCAGCAGCAGCAACGGCGGCTGCTGGCTGCTCACTCCTTTGGCCCTTCCCTTCTCC
>WEKY01052204.1:0-12266 GCA_013390045.1 Picathartes gymnocephalus | reverse complement strand
ATCGTATCGACTCCCTTCCCTCACTTTGGTCCCAATTAGGGCTATATGGAGAGTGCTCTATGGAACAATATCGGTAACTGAGATGTTAGTGTGACACTCAATTCTTGGCTGAACAAGACTTGAACTTATAGTATAACTCTTACCAACACTTTAACAGAAACTTTAAGGATAACAGTGTGAGTGTTCCCTGCGTGAGGGGGTCATGTTCAGAGTCCCACTTCTTTTGGTGTTTTCTTTAGGACCAATTTTAAGTTTTTATTGTTTTTGTTGACCATAGTCCATTCACTTGCCTCGTCTGGGGATTGTACTGGACCCTTCACTCGACTTGCATGAGTCCACCCCAGCTCCTTTGTTCTTACTGTGGTGTTTGTTGTAAGCAGCACCTGGAAGGGGCCTTCAAAATGAGCGGTTAGTGGGGTGTTTTTCCACAATTCGATCAATACCCAGTCTCCTGGGTTAATACCATGTACTGTACAGTTCAGTGGGGAAGTTTGGGGGAGGTAGCCCTTTCTCCTTAGTTCTTCTAGGGTTGTTGCTATTGTTTCTGTATATTTTTGCATTGTTGTCCCCCCTGTTGATGTTCCCCAATACTGTGCGGGGTTAGCAAGAAAGGCAGCCCAAACAACATTTCATAAGGGGAGACCCCTAAATCTGTTTGGGGTCTCATTCGCAGTAGGGCTAATGGTAAACATTTGACCCAATTCCATTGGGTCTCTAAGACCAATTTTGTTAAGTTGTTCTTTAGGGTTTGGTTTACCCGCTCGACCCTCCCTCACTCTGAGGGTGCCAAGGGGTGTGTAACTCCCACTTTATTCCCAAGGCCTCGATGACTTGTTGCAGAATATTGGATGTAAAGTGGGGCCACGGTCCAAATCAATAACATTTACTGGCCCATATCTTGGAATAATTTCTTCCAAGAGAACTTTTGTCACAGTTTGGGCTGTCTCTCTTTCTGTGGGGAACGCTTCAGCCCAGTGGGTTAGATGGTCAACTATGACCAATAGATGTTTATATCCCTGGGCTGGAGTTAATTCAGTAAAATCGACCTGAATACTCTGGAAAGGTCTTATGGCCAATTTCCTCCCTCCTGGAGTGGTTTTTCGCATTGCCTTTTTGTTGACCTTTCGGCAGGTTAAACATTCTCTAGTGACGCATCTAGCTATTTCATATATTCCTGTACGCATAGAGTATTTCAGGAAATGGTCACATACTCCTTGTGTACCCCAGTGAGTTAATCAGTGGATCTCTTCCATCACTTTCTAGTTACTATTTGGTTAAGTATTTGTTGCCCATCTGGGGTCCACCACTTTCCATCCTTTGTTTTTACCCCTCCTATTTGTTCTATTTGTTTTAGCTCTTTGTCATTGAAAATTGGTACCCTTTAATCTTTTTCTTCTTTTTGGTTTTCTGTTAATTTTAGGACTATAACTGGGTCTCCCTCTTCTAAGGCTGCTTCTTTAGCTGCCAAATCTGCTAATTTATTTCCTTGAATCTTGAGGGTATCCCCCTTTTGGTGGCTTTTAATGTGAACTATAGCGATCTCTCTGGGTCCTTTTAAAGACTCACGTACCTCTTTTATTAGATTCTTTCTTCAATTTATATACTTTGGAATCTCTTTCTCTAGAAACGTATTTAATCCAGCAAGTGGCATATTCCACTTCTTCTGGGTTAGGATCCTCTTGGCTACACTCTTGTTGGTGTAATAGATCACACAACCATTTTTCTTTACTACTGTACCAGGGCCACTATAAAGATTGCTGATGGAATTTTCTTTTTGGCCACTGTTCTGCACAGTAGCAAATAATTTTTATCCTATCTAATCCTCTAGTTGTCTTCCACTCTTTCCAATCATCCAGCATCTCACCAAGGGGACTACCAGGGGGAATGTTGTTCTTATTCCCCTTTCCTAGTCGCCCCCCACTGTTGCTATAGCACTGTCCCATGGTAACTTTCTTTGGATAACTTTAATTACTATAGCCTTTAGGGCTTTTAACAAAAACTTGAAAGGTGCCTCTAATCTAACAGAAGTGTACTGACAGGCAACTTAAAGTCAAAAATAACTTCAATTTCGCTAGTCCTTTTTAACTTAAGATTTTACACTCTATGTAAACTTAAGCTACAATAACGAAACACTTCACTCTAAACTCAAACTGAAAACCTGGTGGGCTTACCCCACCCCACAGTCCCTTCAGGCAGACTGAAAACCTATGCTCCCACTCTCTTTTTCACTTTTCACACACACACTCTCTCAGGAAGGGTGGAGTAAGGGTAATCTTTATTGAACAAAAGAATGGGGAAGGGTTCTGCATTCACACCATTCCCTCACTTCACTTCCTAGGCCTGGCCACTCACACACCTCTCGACTCTGCCTAGTCAAGTCACAGCTCTTTCACTCTTATGGATGGGGGCCCTTGCCGTCCCGGCGCCACCACCCGGCTCTAGTGGCTCACCCAAGTGACTATTCGGGTATCTTTTTTGACACCTAGAGCCCCCTGAGTACTAGACCCTAAGCTCCCCTCACACCTAGTTCTAGTACCCCTGATCTTCTTCTATATGTCCAGAGGAAGGAATCATAGCAAACCTCCTAGACCTACCCAAAGTGAACCCCTGTTACCAGGGAGTTACTGGACCAGATAGACCCCAACCCTGACACCTTCCACCTCAGCAAGGCTTGGTTACTCCCTCTTTCCTTTCCCTAGAGAGAACCTCAGTATCAGGGGTTCAGGCCTCTGCATCTGGCACAATCTGGACTTCCCACCCTTGTACCCTGAGGATGGGCTACACGACTGCCCCTCTCGCAGCCACAGTGCTCAAGACCCCACAATACTATCGTCCCCCTCACCCTGGGGTGGGTGTCCCGGACTTTAGTACCATCCAATCCGTTGGGAAGTAAGGACTTCTCAGCCTAGCTGCTTTTTGTGGGGGTGCATCTACCGCCCTACCCGTGGCCCTGTGGGTCACTCTCACTCTTTTACCACTACCCCCCTACACACCCAGGGAGATAGTGGCTCGCTTGCATACTCTACCACAACCCTGACATGAAGAAGTGGTTAGTTCCCATGTGACTCAAACCTCTCCGCTACCCCCTACATGGCCAGGGAAGCTGCGGTTTGTCTGCATGTGATTCACTCTCTTACCACTGCCCCCACACACCCGGAGGCAGTAGCCTTTGTTTGCGTGTGACTCACTCTATCACCATGCTCCCACGTACCCAGGGAACAATGGCTTATCTCGCACGTGACCTCTCCCTTAAGTACTGTTCCTGCTTGGGATCCCCCCCGTTCCCAACCACTCACTGTCCAGAGTCATTCTGCCAGGCTCTAACAGGGCCTAATTGGGTGCCCTGGCAAAAGGGACAAAAAGGGGACAAGGAGGGGGCACCTTCCCCAGGAGACGCCTCACTTGCTCTTCCCTCTTTCTCTTCCCCTCGTTCCCGTCCAGATTCCTTGCAGAAAACCGGAAACGCGGTACTAGAGAGTGCACACTCACTTCGGGGAGTCCGGGCTGCCGGATCCCATCTCATGCACACACCACGCACTCGCCTCCTGCTCCCGCCACTGGGTGATACTCACCGTTTCGGGTCTTGCTCCGCTGTGCCTCAGGCTTTTTCCGGATACCGAGTCGAGCGCACAGTGATGTCCGCAGGAGCAGGAGCCCTCCGGTCAGCGCCGATCGCTGGCTGCCACCACGCCAGCCCTGAGTCCTCTTCTGGCGGCTGGAGTTGTCCCTTGATGTTCTCTGGTTGATGAAATGGGCGAAAAGGACCCTCGAGCTTGGCTCAGGCGCTTTTTATGCAGTTTTTAATCCATTTTGATTGGTCCCTTTTTGGATCCTTCATTTGCATGAAGGGTAAGTTGCTGATTGGTCAGTCTCAGAACATTCAAGAAGACTTGTCTGGGCTTGTCTAGGGATGCGTCTTTTTAGATTCCACGTGGTAAGGCAAGTACTGTATTTTTTACAGATGCCTTTTTAGGTTTTAGGGGTTACTACAATTAACTGCCATTTATTAACTGCAACTTTTTAGCAATCATAAAGGTTCATTGCTTATCTGTTACAACTTAATTAACTTTTATTAACTCTCTGAACCATGTAACTCATTTCTGACAATTACACATAGCCTTTGCAGGATTTTCTTCCAAACTTTGTACAGTCAAAACCCATAGAGATGTACTGTTTCAAAGTTCATTGGTCTAGAGCTGAGCACCCCCAGTATTCAGTTTCCCATTGGATCCGAATTTCCTCACCTCCAATGTTAATTAGATTTTCTTTCTTTGAATTCTTATCAGTCTTTTCCAGACCAGATGTCTCCAACTCTGCCAGAGGTGGCATCTGAGGGTAGATGTTCGTAGATGGCCACTGATGTTCTGCTGGTGTTTCATTGATGGCCTTTATCTCTTCTGGGTACCTTTGGGCGACTCCCAGTCTGTTGAGATGTTAAGTTCATCAGACCTCACCTAGAGGAACAATGCCTTGGAAAGAAACTTTAGTTCCCTTCGTCTAGGGCAAAGACAAACAAAACCCTTAATTAAAAATTTTTAAACTGGTATATTTTCCAACATTTGAACTATCACATTTGATGAGATTTAAAAAGTGGATAGCAACGTAATCTGACTTTTGGGTATTTGTAAACTGTGGAGAAACAAAAATTATGTACAGCCTGAATCTGAATTTATTTCGAATTATTCTTCTTCCTTGCAATGCGTCTGTTTCTGTAAAATCTTACTTTTCTCAGTTGAGCTGTTTTCTGTCAGCTGTTTTCTGTAACAGTTATGTTTTGCCAGCCAATTAGCAAAGAATAAAATGCTTAAAATTTTCTCCTCCATTCTCATTTACTACAGGGGTTATGAGCAGATGGTGCTGATGCAGCATGTGACTTTTTTACAGGAAGTACCCTTTCAAGAACAAATGTCCCTGGAATTACAAATGAATGCTCTGTCTCAAGAAATGATCCTTGATTATGTAGGGCATGTCCCTGTCTTCGGGTTTTCTTGACTCTGCGCTACAGCAGAAATTTTTTGTTTTCTAATTGTTTGCTTGTTAAACCACAAAAAAAAAAAAAAGCCATGTGGATGCATGTTCATGTTCTGCAGAGGTATCAGAATAGTATTTTTTTAAAAAAGGTGCATTGATATCTGTATTCCTGTTTTTGTGTTAGATACATGAATGTGTTAGTCATCAGTATTGCATATATTTCCATTCTAGCACTTCTATTTTCATATGTCCCCTTAACTTTTTTTTTTCTGTTTTGATCACTGTTACCCTGTGAAAGGGACATGTTTGTTCATTTAGTTTCTTGTTTAGTTATTTAAACACTATATTAATAAATTCTAGAAGAGCTTGTAGAGAGAAAGGTATTCTAGAAATTCCTGATTAATCCAGTGCTCAAACTGTTTCTGGTGGTTTAGAAATATCCGTTTCTGATACACTTTTACCACTGAAATTAGTGGTGTTGTACTTTAAGGTTTTGAAAACTGATCAGAGCAGAACACAGGAAAAAATGTACGCCTTAAAAAGAGGCAACTAAAAAGCCTTGATATTTTCTTTCTCTTTTCAGTGCACTACAAGTTTTAGTCTTGTAGGTTGGGTCTGGATTAGGTCAAAGCAATTAAATCATTTCAAGTAAATAAAGCATCTGGTGAAAAACCCTCCTTGTCATACTGTGTTTCCATCAAAATATTCTCTTAACATGGGGTGTGGAGCACTGGTCTGGAAGAGGTAAGCTCTTCTGTGGATAGTAGCATTTGAAGGGGCATTGCCATTGCAAGGAAAATGGATGGTTGAAAAGTAGTTTGGCTACTGTACCTTAGTCTGAGTTGCCTTTTTTTGTCTCCTGTCTGACCTTTTCCAAAGTACTTCTTTTAATCATGCCTCTTTTACTTATTGAATAGTTGTACACTGGGTTATTTTTCAAAATGTAAAAAGAGAGAAAAATGCTCAAAAAATATATTCTGAAGAGAGATTGCTTCCCTCTCCATGGCTTTAAATTAAATTGGCCTTTTGGGGAGAATGGAAGGAGAAGTTACATAAATTCCAAGTACGAAGCTCTCCTTATTGATGAGGAAATGTATCATGCAAATAATTTATCAATTTGAGTCAGTAGGATGAGCATAGTAAATTATTTATTGAAGTTTAAATGGAATCTTTTCATACATTAATTTGAAAAACAAGTTTGCAGTGACTAGTAACTAACATTATAATAAACATCATTAGAGGATTGACTTGCAGGAAAAAATGGATTATTGCAATATTCTTATAAGATATTCTGGTTTTGAGTGAAAATTAAATACTTCATTTAATGAGCTGTTAATATTAACCAGAAGTGCCTGTTCTATCTGTGTGTTGTGGAATACATAAAACGTAAACGTGCTGCTGTGCTTCCTACATAAATTAAATGCAATTGCAAAACTACTGTGTTAGCAGAGTATGCAGATGTGGCTTTTCCAAAACACTAAATGTGTTTCTCTGCGTGGAATAACACTCTTGGGTGCAAAAAGAAAGTAATGCTGAAATTCAGCTCTTCCCCAGTGGTGGGTAGGTGAGCTTCAAAAACTGCTATTCCCAAAACTGCACTGTCAGCTTTTCATATGCAGTAGATCTCAAGGTTGCAACCGGGTTGCTTGAGTAGTGTTCACAGTAAGTTCCTTACTCAGCAAAAGGACAATAAAAGTAGAGATGTGTAGTTTCATTGAGATTTGAACTGTGTTTGGATTTTTTTGTGCTGGAATTGGATTTGGACAAGGAAGATAAATCAGCCTATCTTGTGCTGCCTCTGTATGATGCACTTGGTGTGGATGGGCTGGTCCTATGTTTTTGAACACTGAAGTGGATTTGGAAGTTTCAGGTGTTCTTTGTCATGCACAAAACTATCAGTAAAATAAATTGATGGAAGTTGAAATGAAATCAAATTGTAATATATGGACTTCTTACTACTATTTTTTTTAAATATGCCATTTATGAGGATTGGTCATGTGCAGTATGTCATCTCTTTGTTACTTCCACTTCAAAACTTGGCTGGTGCCCAAGTCCTTCAAACCTGTAGAAGTAAATCTTCAATTGGTGTTGTGCAAATATAATCTAATATTCTGTATGTCACAAGTTTTGTGAAGAAATAAAATGTTCTCTGTTTTGTCTTTCATCTGTGTGTTATATTATATTGTAAATGTGGCCCATTTTGAGACATATTCACCGGCAGCTATATCATCTTAATTCTGTGCATTTTCCCAGGGTATTAAATAAATCCCTGTGGAAAATGCAGGGGGAGAACAGAAAGCTGCTGTGTGAAATTTTACCATCCTAATCCATATTTACCAATTTTACAGCTAGGTACGGGAAAAGCATTGGTGATGTGCCTTATGAACAGTTGTAAAGGAATGAGATCAGCATTTATTCATGTTTTTCACTGAACTAACATTACTGTATTTTCACCATAGAATTAGGGGAAAATATTTTTAGCATCGTAAGTCACAAACATGCTGTCATAGTTTAGAAATTTCAGTCTTCATGCCTTTTGTTTTCTTGTGTACCAGTAGTTACAGAATTGAAATTAATTCTTGTGCAGGTTGGAAACTTTAATGGGCTTCTGGCTTTTTTTCACTATTTCTGTACCTGATTTTGAACCAGTGACTTCAAGATGAAACGCTCTTTACTATTCTCATTCTTAACCAGTTTTTTGTTCCCTGCTTTGTTAAAATTTTCCTGTAGGAACAACTTTTTGGTATGAAAGTAATATGAAAGAGGTTTATGTTCTCTCAGTGAGCTTCCAAAGAGTCTGGTAAAGTGTTCAGGATTTAAATTCAGCACAGTAAATAAAACAACAACTTGCAATAAAATTGTATTCCAGTTTTGATACTATCAAGCAGCCTGGTTAAAGGCCTTAGTCTGAGTTATTCTTGACATTCCATTAGGGTTAGAGATTTGGATTGCACTGAGAGAAATTGAGTCAGGATCCTAAATTGGAAAATAGCATAGATAGTCCCTTTATCACTGAGGTAAGAGCAGAAGTCTGGAAACTATATCCTAGGGATAGAGAAAGGGTAATGATGAAGCTGCACTTCATAATAGTTACACATCCTATTACAATAATTCTCCTTGTTTGGTCTGTGGCACTTGATTCTTCAGCACTAGTGGATATATCATC
The DNA here is from genome assembly GCA_013390045.1 of Picathartes gymnocephalus. Taxonomy (NCBI): domain Eukaryota; kingdom Metazoa; phylum Chordata; class Aves; order Passeriformes; family Picathartidae; genus Picathartes; species Picathartes gymnocephalus. The sequence continues at coordinate 4,129 of WEKY01052204.1, read as the reverse complement.
CGAAACAGTGGGGGATGGAGTGCTTTCTTCTGCTTGCTTCTGGATTTTTTTTCTTTTGAAGGAAGGCCAGATAAGACCTAAAAGTGGCCATCAGGGGAGGTGTGTTTGCATCACTTTAGAACAAAGAAGAGTTTTTTAAAAACAAATATGGGGACATCTACTCGAGGAGATGAGTAAATGAGTTTGAGGAGCTATCTTTTTAAGGACCAAATTAGATTCTAAATTATATTTTATGTGTTTCTTGCTTGTACAGAGTAACAATCTTTTAGAGGTTTTGCAACAATGAAAATATAAATTTTAAATCTTTGTTGTGAATTTCCAACTATTTTTTCAGAAATAATGATTATTTAAACTATTTCTAAACTGTAACGTGTTCCAGTTGGTGTGAGAAGAAACAGCGCTTGGGCTAGGGTTTTATTCTGACTTCAGAATGACAGGCAATAGGTTGTCTAGTGTGCAGTTTCTTTCAAAAGTGGCAGCATCAGAGGCAAACACCAAAGAAGCCTTACGTTACAATGGAAGAACTTTGAATAAATGGCTGCCTCCTTTACAATGATAGTGTTATGTTCTCATTGCCCACCTCAGTAATTTGCATCTTTTGACAATTTTGACTTCTAAAACTTTCCAAAGACAAACCTTCCTCCTACTCCCCTTCTGACCAGAATTGGTCATCATCTTCAAATAAATTTTTCCAAGTGGTGCTGAGAAAGAATAAGACTCTGCTGCTATGCACATTTAATGCAATTAATACTGGGTCAGATTACTTGAAGTTGCTGTGAAGAACATGCTTTTAGGGTAGAAGGAAGCAGACAAATGTCCAGAAATATTCCTGGGTTCCTTCTTATATCCAATAGATAATACACCAATTTAATGTGTAGGGTTCAAAACTTCTGCCCTCATCTTTAAAGTACAAGTGATACTCTGATGCCTGCAGTCATAAGGCAATAGTAGGATTTATAAAGACTGTTTTGTGTCTGTGAAATGGGACTGTAACAAAGAAGAGGGGGAGAAGGCAAATTTAAGTCATCATAGGTATAACCCAATTGTTATTGTACTTATAGTTGTGAGCAGGATAAGCCATTTAGTAGGTAAAATTAGGAGTTCTTCTTCATCTTCATGCTCTCAAAAACCAAACAAAATAATCTACTCATTGTTTTTACCAAACAGTACAGGGACTTCGATGTGATCTGGGGTGGAAGTCAGAGGGGTCTCCCAACTGTGTTGTGACATGATGGTGTTACTTCCTTAAATTCATCAGCAGATGTTAGCAATTTGTTACAGCTTGCTGCTTAATATTTTGTGCTTTAAGATTATTAACCCTTCTGCATGTGTTAAGTCCTGTATTGCTCCCATGTGATATTTTCGCTTGCAGTATGTTTTTTGCTAGATTTTTTAATTCATTTGCCATATTCCCATGTATTGCAAATGGGCAGTGTGTTCATTTGCATATATTAACCCTGAATTAGTAAATAAAATTCTTTTTTCCTTCCATGTATTATAAGAACATCTGTACTTTTAAGATATGGAAAGAGGTCATGGAAATACAGGATGGTACTTGTCTGCATTGTCAAATCCATTTGTTCAGTGGTCAGTCTCGATCTCTGTCTCTGAGCTGGTGGATCCTATCTGCTGGGATAGGAGTTGTGATCTGGCTTTTCCAAGAACCACCTATAGTATATTTGGTGAGCTGTTCATGCTGGATTCTGGTGTCCTGTGAACAGCTGTTTCATGTCAGGCTATAAGCACTCATTAAAATCCATGTATAGGAAAGCTGTACCATGAGTGTTGCCTGGTTGGAAATGAGCCTCCAACTGAGGACATGATAGTTTTGAGGAGGAAGAAGATGGCAGTTCCTGGCAGGCACACTGAAAAGTGTTGAAATTGGACTTTAGTCTAGGCTGAGAGGACTTGATAAAGTGTTTGAGAGGAGTTAGGGTATCAGCAAAGGTCCATCTGAGGGTTACAGGGGGATGGAGCAGAGGAGATTTGTAAGGGGGAAGCTTGGGGAAGACATATAAACCTTCAAGACTTTGCAGTCTTAAAAGTGGAAGTTAAGTGTTAGAGTGGGAGCCAGCCTCTTTATTTGTTTTGGATAATTGGATTATAGGAGGGTTTTACTGGTACTTTGAAGGCAGTCCTTCAATCCTTTAACCTTCATAATATTGTGGTAGGGCAGAGTCACTGTTTTCCATTTGTGTCCCAAAACTGAGAGTAACCCTGTCAGGAGACCTAGTCCTGCAGAGTTGCAGTAGAGTTGCTCTGCCTGCATCTTGCCTTGCTGTCCAAATCAGCAAGGTTAAGAATTTTGCTCATTGTCCTAGCTGAGCAAGGGTGTCTAAACTGAAGCATTATTTCCAGGGTGAAGAAACTGTATGGTTTGTAAAGCTTAAATACTGCCACTAGGTACAAGAAAAGTATGGTAAGTCTCAGTGTTTTAGCATACAACTATGAGAAAATGTTTTGGTGTGAAATGGTAAAGAAGGAAGTGAGAAATGATGCACATGGATATTAGTGGGGTGATGCTGAGAATATAGAGACTTCTGTCTGATTATCTGGATTATCAGATTGTCTGAGCCACATTTAGCCTAAATATAATGTGGGTAGAGAAAACTAGAGATGACAGATAAGTGAACCTGCTTGTATGAGGGACTTGGTGTTAGATATTTTCCCTGTAGATTTTGGGGAATGGGGTTCAGCAAGTGTAAAATCAGGTTCATTTGTAAATCAGTATCTCTTTACCTTGAATGAAGAGCGATAGTTGGGTCCTAACAAAGGTCTGAGAGCTGAACTGGAAAGGATAAAGATCGAAAATAGTGTTAATTTCGTTATGGGGCCAGAGGAGGCATTATGACCCATTTGGTACAATTCCCAGGTGTAGAAATGATGTGAAGGTTTAAATAAAAAGTTTTATCTCTATCTTTTGTTGGGTAGTACTTGTCTCCTTGTGGAAATCTTGTGGCACATAAGCCTAAGTTTGTAAGGTGCTTGTTGGGCTCCCTTGTTCAAAGTAAGGTTTGCACTGCCGTCCTGGGTGCAATCCTGCCCTTCCAAGCAATTCTGGTGATAGGAACGGTTTGCAGACAGCTGGGGAGTCAGATGGTGGTGTAAAACTCCACTGATGATGTGCCTCTCATAGCAGTCTGGTTAGAAGTCATCCATTCTGCTTCTCAGCAGGGTACCAGCCATTAGGCTAAGTGCTCTTTGCTCCCATGTCAAATAGGGGATTTAGAGATGAAAGATCATTTCCAGCCAGCCTCACAGGCCCTCAAAACTAAAGCTGAGACAAACAGTCAATGGCCTGATTAAGACGTTATTTCCATTAAAAAAATTAAGAGTTGGAGATGGTTATACCTTGGATTAAGTCAAGATGTCAAAACCAAGAAAGGTAATAAATGATATTGGCAACTGAGTTCTGCTGGGTGTTTTGCTGCACTTTGTGCTTCTGCACATATATAAGAGAAATAAGTAACTATCCCTGGAGTCTTCATTTTGGGGCTTGAGGTCTTTTTATGTTGGGTTCTTTTTATATTTGTCATTGAATTTCTATAAGAAGTGAAGCTGCCCCCAGCAGAGAACTAAGGATGCATTTATTCATTTTTGCATAACCGAAAATGTTTCTGTGAACCTTTATTTTAATTCAAAAATAATTTGAGTTGATTTCTTTGGTTTTATTGGAGATTTTCATATAGTGTGTAAACTAGTAATTCTAGAGCTCTAACTAGTTGGTTTAATTTTTTTCTTCTGGGTGATAGTGATGACTATTTAAATAAATAAAAGTGCTGATTTCTAAAGGTCTGTATTAAATGTCAAGAAAAGTTACTCTCGCAAAATGCCAAGTAGTCTCTTCTCACTTTTTTGCAGTAATATTTGGTGTGCACTTTTTGCAGCAGAATGGGGGTTTTTGGTTTGGTTTTGGTTTTGGGTTTTTTTGATGATATTTTATAATGTGTCCTAAACATTGAGTATTCAGACACACAGCAGCAGAGCACTTTGAATGACCCAGCAAGCTAGGGGGTGTTGTGATTTAGGAATGGTACTCCTCACTTTAGTGCTCCCACTGAAACTCTACAAACCACATGCTGCTTGCTTGCTCTCCTCTTCCCCTTTCCCCTGAGGTGGGCTGGAGAGG
>WEKY01052194.1:0-19258 GCA_013390045.1 Picathartes gymnocephalus | reverse complement strand
TGAGAAACTTGCGTTAAATGGGTTGGTGGGGGATAGGTGGGTACCCTGTTAGGTACACATAATGTTCATATCTGTCTCCTGAACCACATGGCAAGTCTTTTAGGACTACTTTTGGCACAGATCTATTTTCTTAAGAGTTTTTGTTGGCCTTTAGAATTGTAGCTGCTTCTGCAAGTCCCTTCTTTGTCCTTTCTCTTGCAGTCCAACCTCAAGTAAATGCCTACTTGGTGTTAATGGCCTTAGGAATGCTGACATGATTTAACCATCCTAGTGAGGAGTATTGGGGCTCATATGAGTGTAATACTGGGATTTAGGGCAATAAATAACAATGTGCTTACTGCTAAATTTGGGTGATTACTTGTTCTCTGGGAACATTCTTGGAAAGAATGTGAGCAGTGATTGATTTTGTGCAACTTCTCTGTTCTCCTGTAACAACCTACCAGCTACTAGTCTGATTTGGAATTTATTCTTTCATAAACACCAATTGAACCTGCAAGCCACCCTCCTCAACCTGATGGCTTTATGGAACTCTCAAGATGAGTTATTGCAGCACTGTGGTGGCTGTCAGGCTAATGAGATGGTGCTCTCTGCATTAAAAAGTAAAATATAAGACATTTTAAGAAGTTTTTCTTTTTCACTCAGCCTTCATTGACAACTCTGTTGTACTAAACAAACTATGTTTTTTGTTTTAAGGTAAATTTGTCAATATGCACTTTTGGGTGTAAATGAGAACTCTGGTTTAAGTTGCTGTTAGGTTCAGCATCACAGGCTCCTCTTGTTCAGGGGAGGTACTTAAGGGGATCATCTTGAAGCAATCTAGAATAAGTAGCTGCATGCTATCTAACAGTCTGTCTTTCAGGGTTACAGTCTTCCCCATTTTCTACAAAGAAAGATCAACATGCTTTCTGAATTAGTTCATGTGAAGTAAATGGAATTTTGTAGTTGACGCTACAACATCACTGGGACTCAAGCAAAATATATTTTGAACTAATATTTAGTCAGTCTTCCCACCATCTTATTAAAATAAACAGCACAAGATGAGTAGAAAGGATGTTGGTTTTTTTCCTGAAGGAGGTTTCATCTGATGCCTTACTAAGGGACTCTTCCTGCTTTGGTTTATGTCAAACTGAAATGGGTGTTGCTTCTGGGGAATTTAGCAATTAACATCACAGCTGTTCATGAGAAGCATAATGGACAGTGGAGAGTACCAAGTGAAGTTCAAATCAATGTGTAACTGTTGAGGCTGGAGCTGTTGAAGATTGGGATACCTTACGTGATCTGCACCAAAACCTCTTAAGCTCATACACGGGAAGTAAAACTTGACATTCAAAAAAGAAGTCCTCTGGAAGAATTGCTGCAGTGTAATAAGGGTGTGTATAGGTGGGTTTCAGTTCCTACAGGCTGTGGAGTGGTCTGCTCTTATGAAGAACTGTTGTAAATCACAAGATCACTGAGGGACAGGCTGTGGGTGAGGTGGGGGGAGGATCCTGACTGTGATGTTTGAGGCAGCCATGCCAGTCAGGAAAACTACAAAAATTGCAGGAAATTCCTGTATCAAAACTGTTACCCTGTAATCCTTAGAGAATAAAAGTCTTTGAGTGGTCCACACTTCTGTGAGAGAAATAGGTGCTGGTAAAGGGAAGCAAGAATACTGCAGGAGCTTCATCTTTGAGTTGTTGAGTGTTAAGTCACTTAAGATGACGCTCTGCACGTGCACCAAAATGACACCAAAAGTAGTTGGCACCCTTTCTGTGAACGTATTTAATATGCGGTTCTTTCAGCAGTCCTTAAATCAGCCCAGTTTTCCTCATAATCCATAGCCAGGGCAAAGCCCTCTCAGAGGATGCATAATCCACTGCTGCCCAGTTACTTCTCTGTAGTTTCTGTGGTGTTTGTTTCTTCTCGTAAGTGGCACCAGCACAATAAAGCAAGCACTGAGATCTTGTTTCTTTGCTCAGTAATGAACCATGCGTTGTTCATGTATACCTTTATCAGGTTTAAATCTTGCAATAAACAGATGTTAAAACCTCATGACTTTTTCAGGTATACATTGAAAAATGAAAAGGTAATATGTGTAGCCCTAAAGACACACACAGTTTTGGTGTCAGTTGTATTAAAGAATAAAGTCTGATTCTTCACTGAAATCTGCTTGGATTTTTGCTGCACTAAAACTTGCGCTAAGGATAAAGTAGTGGAATAACTGATACAAACAAAGCATGAGTGGCAGAGACAGTTCTGTGGAGGTAGTATGCGGTAGCCTTGAAGCAGTGGCTCTGCATAGCCTGTTCATGACACATACTGCTTCAGGTGTCAGTCCTGCAGATGTAAGGCTATAAAAGACATCTTTCCCAGATCAGCAGGGGCTGTTCAGTATTTTAAGAGGAGCCATGCTTTTGTTAAAACTTGCACAATTTAACTGGATATAGTTATGATTATTGTTGCAAATCCTTGTCCTGATAACCCCTGAACAAAATTATACAGACTAAACTAGCTCATTAGATGTTCTGTCATCTTAACTTCTGAAGATAGAACAATCTTTCCTCGGGTACATTAACTTTTACGACAAAACATACGGAAAACAAGGACTTTTTTTTTTTGAAGATAGGCAAGTTGCTACTACTTGTTGGATTTGTTTTTTTCCTCTTGCGAAGTAAAACTGGGGATCACAGGAATAAACCTGCCTTCTGGCAGACTGAATGCGGCATTTCAAACTTTGTGAATGCTGTTGAATGAATTTACAAACTAAAATAGCAGTGCTTAATTCTGTGCTTAGCACTTGAAAGTGTTGCTCAAGTATCTGACTTGTATAAGTACTTAGTAATGAACTGGACAAGTTTTAAAGTTGCACGCCTAAAGCACAGTAAATTTGCAGAAAATAATGAACTTTCCAAAAACGTATAAGTAGATCACCCTTATGTAAAATGGCATGCTAAAACAATAAAGGCTAGTCGCTGTCCTAGACTACTTTGAAGGTCTTGGTATTCTATGCTTTGAAGCTAAACCATTTCCTTAACCCCGCTGCTGGTGTATGTATCCATACCTTCAGATCAAGCTGCAGCGTTGTGGCCTGTGCAACATTCCCACTGCACAAGGAGACAGGTTGCCGAGGGCCAGTCTCACAATAAGAGCCAAAGGGCTTTTCTCTACAGTACACAACAATAAAGAAGCACTGTCCTTGTTCTTGCTTCTCTGTGCCTGCATGCCTCTGTCTCTCCCTAAGGTCTGGAGAGTTGGGCCATGCGGGTGAAGGCAAGCTGGCTGTGACCTTCACACACTGTGTTGAAGGTGTCAGTGATGTGGACCAAAATGGTGTTGGTTCCTTGTCCAGACTTTCCTGTTTTCACTCTATAAACCCACTCACCAGAATGACAGTCACTGTTCATACCATTAAAATACAAAATGAAAGCTGTGAAAAGACTTGTCTTTGTGTGAACTAGCTAGTAAACGATGTAAAAATGGGAAGGAGGCATTTGTTTGCTGTACTTGGCCAAATCTGGCAACTATGCTCTTGTTCAGACTTGCAGGCTAGGAAATGTTGTCTTGCCTTTTGGTGCTGGCATGTTTCTAAACCCTTTCATATATCTGTATAAATATACTTTGTGCATTGTTTACTATGAAGCTAGTACTGATGGAGAAAAACGCTTTGAGGTAAAACTGTTTGTAATTCTCTATTAGTGTGTACATTTTTTAAAAATGCACCATTTGTTTACCTCAATTAATTTAATTGAATGGACCAATAAATGTGTTAAAAGATGACTCCTTTACTTAGAATAAAGTTTCATTTTTTTGCAGTCTTCACCAATGAAATTATGTGTGTGCTTATTTTGCTGAGCAGCTCACTGTCTTACTGCAGAAATACCCTTCCCCTAAAATCTTGTTCCTCAGTTGATATAACTAGAAATCGTCTGACTTGTTGCTGCATTACTTCTGGTACTGAAAGTGAAGGAGCTGAGGAAAGATTGTGTATGTATGTAGGGGTCAGGGTGACAGCAACTTCCTCAGAGCAAGGGATTGTGTAATGATGAACCAACTTCTGCTTGCCATACCCCTGACTTGAACTGAAACTGCTTGATGTGCCTCAAGATTACTTCAGTTATTTAAGGGCTTTTAACTTCCCTTTACTTAGTTCAGGACCTTGGAAACCACTTAATCCTTCTTAGTTCTTAGCATGCAAGCAGACATATCCTTGTGAGACGAGACTTTTGACTCGTGTTTGGATTTATATGATACCTCATGCTAGTTGCTGTATTGTGTGAGGTTGCTTTCCAACCCAGATTAAAGCTGAGGTTACACGGTGACTATTACATGGCATCAGTGTCCCTACAACTCTTTAAATCCTGTAGGAGCTGTGTGCTGTTTTTAACCTGTTACAAGAGTAGCACATCTGGTGTGAGCTGAAACATTAGCTCCAGTCTTAGTCCTTGCATGAGCTCTGTTGAAGCACTGTCCAGGGACAGTGGGACAATCTCCCAGAAATCAGGGTCATGAACATCTGTTCAGGGGTGTTTTACTGTAGGGATTACTAAAATTCTGTTAATCTTACATATTTTTATGGTGATATTTCTCCATTTAATGGTCTTTTATGTAACATTAATTGGCTGGGCTGATAACATCTGTAGCAGGCAGAGAGCTGGTGTGTCCTGCTGATGGCCCTGTACACATGGCGTGTGGCTTGCAGCCCCGTTTCATCAGCCAGAGTCACAGAACTGCCCTGAGATTTCTGAATGAACAGACAAGAAGGAGCTAATGGAAAACCGATCCTCTGCTTTCCCCTTCCACTCTGAACAATGTGTCTGAAAATGCCATTTTCATTTCCAGCCTGTATTCTTGTCCCTCTCTGGTATTGCTAACCAGCCTAGCAAAAGGCAGAATGCTCTGAGGACTGCTGCTGTGCAATAGCCAATTCCCATACTCTGCAAGATGGGGTGCTGCAGAAATAGCAAAGCAAACATCTCTTCCTGCGCGAGCTTAGTGGCCGAGAGGTTGTGGCATGCTGTGAAGTGGAAGTACAAATGTTCTGCATCCTGTAGTGTTGGTAACTGTAGGGACTAATGATAAACAGAAGATGCCTCTATTACTCAGTCAGAATCTCAAGGGAGCCAGTAGTTGACCGTTGTTTGATGGCCACAAAGCTGTAAAGAACAATACAAATGCAGATAATAAGAGTTAGCCAACTACCTTTTCAAACTGCAGTTTGCTCTTTCCACATCTATGTCTTAAACTTTGCCACGGTGTCTGGAGCACCTCTGGGTGGGATTCCTCTCAATGATCTGCCTGCCTCTCTTGTGTACAAGCAATGACATTGGCACCATATGTCAACCTTCATTTTAATAACCCATGTTTGTACTGATAATGGTACTTCTATTTGGAACCTAAATTAAAAAGCATTTCAGTAGCTAGCTGTTAAAGAGAGGGTTGCACATAAGAAACAATTCTTTTGTGTCTGGAAGATCTGAGGAGGAAAGCAGGGCCAGGGGAATGATGAGTATGAAGTAGCCTTCCCCACACTGGTAGTCCTGAAGACACTGATTGTCAAATACATTCACAAGCCCAGAAAGCCTTTGGTGCTCTGGATAAAACAGAGGTGGTGGTGGAGGAGCTTTCCTTAGTGTTGCTTTTTCTTCCTCTCTAAGTGGTGCCGCTGAAGTCAGTGTACATAGTGCTTTTACTTTATACTACTGTAGTTTGTTTAAACTACAGCAGAACTAGGCAAGAATTTTGCTTGTAATTAGGAATTAGCCTGTCTAGTATGTGCCTTATATCTGAATGAAAATATTGCTGTTACATGGATTAAATACTGACATTATCATAGTTCACTTCATACAGAAAGAATCTTGCTGTTTCTAGTAATGCAACAAGCTGGAGAGTCTTGGGGAGGCTTTAATGGACAAAGTGAGATTTGGAGGGAGATCCTTCAAAAATTCTGTAGAAGTAGATGGAGGGGTTGTTTCAGTTTTCTCTCTTCAAATTAAGCTGGTTTTGTGCTTAAAAGTTGTTCCTAAAATTGTACCTCTCAGTCACTCCATACTGTTGGGCAAATTCAGTGGACCAGAAAAGTAACCATTTTCTTCAATGTGTTAATGGTTTATCTTGAAACATTTGAGGGAGACTCAGATTATTCTTTTCTGTCACCATGGGTAAGTAACATATAACAGAATTTTTAAAAAACATTTTACTTTGTGGAGGGTTATTCCTTCATTCACTTACTACTATTTTCACAGTATCAAACACATTTGTGTTAATGCTTTGTCCCCTTTTTATTATTAGCTGTTAAACTGCCAAATATTCTTCCTACACCAACTCATGCTACATTAAACAAAAATAAGATTAAAAAAAACACTGGCTAGACATTGCAACTTCCATTCTTGGAATCTCCTTGATATTTGTCAACTCATTTCAGCAAGTTCCTTTGTTTCTCCCATTTTAATTTTTTTTTTTTTAATTCAATTGCCGGGGGGGGAGGTGTTGTTTTCTTTTAAAAATTCTTTCCTATCTGTATTATATACTTTAACCCTACAATCAGGAAGTACAGAGAAAATACATGTCCTTTTGAACAAAATCTTTCCTATTTCTTACCTTAAAGGGAGGAGACTCAGGCAGCCAACTAGAAAAGACAAAATGAAGCAGAAGCCACTGTACCAGTCCAGTGTCTTTTGATAGATCTTGTTGTAGACTGTAGATGTCACTACTCCCGTCGTGACTAAAGACAGCTGCAGCAGGACAAACACCTTACCTGTAAGACAAGAACACAGAGATTAACAAACCAGTTATGGTACCTCCCTGACAAATCCAGGATCACAATTGTGTAGTCATTGCTTCACTAACACCAGATGGCACGAGTTTTTATCTGCTTCTGTTCTAGACCACAATGAAACTATTTTTCCTTCTTTTAGGCATCAGACAAAAGATTCAACTGGAAAACCGTGGAGGCCGGTGAGCCCACTGAATCAGGGTCCATTACGGCCCCTTGGAGGGACAGACCCTAAGTCGGAGACTATCCCCTTAGTTAGGGTGACAGAAAAGGCTTCTCCCAGGATACCCTGTGGTAATATGTTAATGCACCCCAATTCTGTCTCCCTAGCTGGGCCACTGGCCTCCCTGCCCCTTTTTTTCCTTATATGTCCGTGCTCTGGAATGTTCTCCCATCCTTGTTCCCCCATTGGCCCTTGTTCTGTGGCCACTCCTCCCCTATCTTCCCATTGGCTCTCATACCCTGGCTCTGCCTTTGTACCACACTTATGTCTTTGAACCATTGGCCCCTAATGCTCTGTCTGCACCTTCTTGCCCAGTATATAATCCTGGACCCTCCCATGTTGTCTTCATCCCTGGACCCCTTCCTGCGTAGTTGGAATAAACCTCCTCTGTTGAACGCCATACAAGAACCCTTCCTACTTCTTTGCCATTGAGGATTTGCTGAGCTATCTGGCACGTGTGAGATTGTGTATGCATGTGCCTGTTATGCCGAGCGACTTCTTTGTGGAGGTGCTTCTGGAAGGTTGCGGCACCCTACCACCACCTCCACACCGCAACAGAAATCTGTCTGCCTAGACAGTCTACATATAAAGGTAGCTGCTTGTAAGAACAGCAATAAACTATTCAATAAGTGCTCCTTTGCCCAGAGGTAGAAAAGTAGAACTGACAGTCAGTCAGTAGAACTGACATCTTCAAGACAAGAGAAATTGTAGTGAGGGGTCTGCTTCTGGCCTAGGCCAGAAAAGTTGTTCACAGGGTTGAAATTACAATAATGCCTGAAATGGGGATCTGTGTGTGTGATTTGTATGATGTTTCATGTGGAAGAAAGGCAGAAACTGAATTCTAGTTGAAACAATTCCTCATTGAAGTGTTTCTGTCATGGTAAATGGGTGAAAGGGAACTAACCCAGCCCTGCTGAGACTTGCAGACTGAGGGCAAGGTCAGGGCGGTGTGCTGAGCTTGCCGCCCTGGTAGCCTTCTGCAGCCACTCAGCACCAGCAGCCACCAGCTAAGGAGATTAGACTGTAGCCAGAAGGCAGGTGCTGCTCTGCTGCAGGGTCCTACTCAAGGTCTGGACTGACGCCATTGTCACGTGCAGCCTGTATGGCTCAAAGTGGAAGTTAAAAATGTTTGATTTATGGGGATTAATTTGGGGTGTGAGCTGTGCTGTTTGTGGCAGGTAGATGATTTTGCCATGGTGGATGTTGAGGGAGCACAAGCAGTAGGAATGAACTGGTGACAGAGCAGCGTTATGTTCATATGGCAGAAAGGAAAAGGTTGTGAAGGATGGCAGAGGACATGTGTTTGAAGGAGGCATGAGCAGTTGTGGGCCTGTGGTGCTGTTTGAATGAATAGCCAGTCCTGTCTCTTGTGTCTAAATCTAGCTCATTGGGGTAAAAATGGTAGGCCTTAATGTGCTGTTGTAAAATACATTTTACTAATTTTTAATACATATTTTAATGGAAAAGAATTCCAGCTGCTGTTTCAAGAAGGGTCAATTTTTATGTAAATGGCATTCTTCGTAGTTACATCAGGTCTGACAGGAACAAACTGCCAAACACTCAAAGAAATGTTTAGAGAGCATAACTAAAAAAAAGATGAAAAAAATCCATTCTTTCCAAAACTGTGAGTAAAAGAAACCACATATAAATGGTATGAGTATCACAGTGCTTCAATTCAATGTCCTGCTTTCCTTGGTTCTCCCTGCAGTACTATGTTTTTGAGCAGCACCTCAGTTATTTTCCCCGCCTTTGAACTATGAACTGATTGTAATCTTTTGAAGTATGTACTGAAAATTCTGTGGATAAATGATGATGCAACCAAGGACAAGAAGACTGGATGTGAGAATCTTGTCCAGCAAGTTTCTCTGCTTCTCCCTTCCTGTTTGTGGTATCATCTGTTCTGGTATTATTACACAAAACACAGATTGCAGCAATAACCTACCTTTCTCTTTCAGGGAGATAGAATTCTTCAGAATAAAGGGATTTCAGGGGGGTTTGATTGGTAAGGTAACCAAAATACTCACCATAGGATGATCCTTCAATATGCTTGGACAACATGGACCTGATGGTTGGTAAAGGGATGAGGGCAAAGAGCATCACTGCCCGTGCTGTAATGGAATGAATTTTGAGTTATCACCAGTACCTGCTCTTTGTGACCCAACACAACCACTGCTTTTGAAGATTACATGCCTCTGGCTTGGGCAGGCACTTTGCTTCACTTTTCTCATCCCTTGAGTGCTAAAAAGAGGTAGGTCCTCACTTCACCCAAGGCAGATAAGCCACCTATTCCTCCCATTAGCAGAGGTACTTTGCCCAAACTAGACATGGTCTCTTGTTCTCAGCCAGATATCCCAGCGTAGATGGGATCCTCACTTTCCTTTGAGATAGTGAGGATGATGATTTAAGTCTTAACATGCAAAGAGAGCCCCCTGTGCTACACAGCCTTGACAGGAACAGTACCTTTATAACACTACACCTGTCTCGTATCTCAGTGCTTCTGGCTTGCACTATTCTAGCCTGTCTCTACTGTGAAAATTTATAGGGAGCTGGAATTACCTCCCTGTCAGCAGACCCAGCATCAGTGAAGACTTGGTCCATGTCTACTGTACCAAGGTGTTTCTGCAATGCAGGGAATAAGCATCCTACACACTGCATAGCAGCATGTTTTCAGGATGAAGATAAGCTTAATTATTAAGCAAGCTCTTTTTAAATATTTTTTTTTTTTTATCTTCTATTCCCCAGCTTGATTGGCTAAACAAACAAAATCTCTTAGAATTTTCACTCACTGTTTGGCTTAGTACAGCAATACAATATCCTATGATCCTTCCCTTTAGAACAACTTTGTTTAATTTTCAATTTCCCATTCCCTGTAGGGACAGACAGAAAAATCACTTCAGGACATTTATTTCCAGTGGCTTTCTCGCTTTCAGTAGCAAAACCTTAAAGCCATTAAATAGATACTCTGTGAGATATCTTTGCCACAACAAATGCAGTTCTTGGAGTTTGTTTTCTGTTTTTCACCATAGGTTACCTCCAAAAAATGAACTTGGCTTTCCTTTATCATGGGATGCTGCCCCATCTATTGTTACCTGTCCCTTAGTAATTTATGTACAGCATGAGATTTGTATACTGCATTATTGTGATACTTTACAGCTCCAATGTCTCATTAAGTTTCCCATCGACTGTAAGTCCCTTCATATGACAAAAATGAATCACATCTTAAGACATTCACATAATAGGAAGCTTTTGCCATTTTGTTTCTGTTGTAGCCTTAAGCCTTACCTAAGAAGAAGCAAGTCTTTCCTATTGCTGCAGTGATGTGGTCCTACTAGTTCAGGGAGTCAGCAACAACTCCCAGTCCCCCAGACTGGGAACACTGTTCTGCTCAGATCTGGTCTGTGACCAACTGGTGAATTACAAGTCAATGGGCCTTAAACTAATCTTTGGTAGGACTGTATGTCTCCTCAGGATATTGTAGACTGCTGAGTCTTAAGAGTACTAAGGGAGATGTGGGGAAAGAGGAATAATAAGAATGCTTTCTTGCCAATTGCCCATGTGATGATATGCCTAACTCCCTGCTTGCAAACTTGTCATGAAGCAAAGCAAAAAGCTGTTCCAGTATGTTGAAACACCCCTCTCTCAGTGTGTATTTACTCAAGTGAGTGTCTGTTCAACTCACCAGTGTAGAACAGGAACGTCCACTGCACGAAGGCCATGATGAGGATGCCAGCACTGAACGATACTACACCAATCATGATCATGGTAATATCCCTCATGTATCTGGAGAACACGAGTACCCCTAGGAAACTGGTAATAAAGATCATGTACCCAGCAGCATTGCCGTGGCCAATCTCCACGGCATTCCAGCTTAAAGGTTCCCTGAGCAAGAACAGTGGGAGTATGTTCATTGCACCAACCACAGCAAGGTCATAGAGGATTGCTGCCACAAACAGCAGGATGATGATGAGTTTCGAGGGCGATACTTGAATGGAGATGCTGCCCCCTGAAGGTTGGGAACTCCCTGCTGTGGCTGCTGCTGCTTCTGGTAGCTGACCACCTACCTCCTCTGCACTCTTGGCTTTGGAAGGGCAGGAAACTTCTGGCTTGGGGACTGTGAGGACAAAAATGCTGTAGAGCAGACAGAAGGCATAGCAAGCAATGCTGCAGCACACCAGCACGGTGCCTTCTTGATAGTGGTCACTGAAGCCAACAAAGAGGTAGCCAGATGCCATGCTTCCCACAAAGCCTGCAAGGCCATACACCAGTTCAATAATGATGAGCCGCAGAGACCTCTTGCTCTCAGAGGACCCCAGGGATCCCAGAGCTATGATGCCTGCCCAAAGTGTGGGGAATCCTCCTGTCAGCCCATTGAAGGCAGCAGCCCCATACATCACCTCCACTGGCCAGCCCAGCAGAATCAGGAGGAGCAGGAGAGTTCTGGAGCCCAAATAACCAAGAAGAGGGAAGCAGATGGGGATCTTCTGATGCATCCTATCTCCCAGCTTGGACAAGCCATAGGCTGACACCAGCGGGCTCAGGCCCAGAACTAGGTTGTAGATGATATAAAAATTAGATACAGCCTTCTGCTGAGCATCTTCCAGGATGTGTGAGGGAGCAGTGCTGTTGGTCTGGTTGTAGTAGTTCTTCACCACCAGCAGCAGTGCTGTGTCATAGAAGGCACTGGCCACTTGGGAACCCGTGACTACTGGCTCAATCCACGTCCTCATTGCTGTTATTCCCACCATGCTGCTAGTCACTACCTCTTCTTGGAGAGCGCTGCTTTCAAGGAGATGCACGTGAGGAAACAGCTTCTCAGATGCTCTCCTCTGGAGGCATGTTTGGAGACAAGCAGCGAAAGGAAAAGCAGTGGGTCTGCTGGGATGCACAGAACCAAAGAGTTGTGCAAGAGATGATCTGGCTGGCAGGGTATTTGCAGCTTGCCTTGCTATATGTACACACACCTGCACATCCCTGTGCTGCTCTGAGCTCTGGCTCACACATGGGAGGCTTTTGTACAGCCAGAGAACGCCCTGCACTTGTTGACTGCTGCTGCTCCTCTTCCTGGTGTAGTTTCAACAGAGGTCAGATGACCCGGGGAATTTTTCACTCACAGAGCAGGAAGTGAAAATCCCCTGGTCAAGTAATTGCTGTAATTTGGGGTGGTGGTTTGTTTTTTGTTTGTTGTCCTTTGGTGGTTTTTTTCTCCTTTTGGTATCCTTCATATGTCACTCCTTCATGAGGACTCCCAGAGTGGTTGTGGGGGCAGGAAATGGCTATGTGCCTTTTTATCAGGTAATTTGTGAATTCCCCTTACTGCCAGCTCATTTTTCTTTTTTCTACACAAATATGTCATTGACTCTTTTGCTTTTACCTGCTCCTGTCTTCCCTGTTGCTGATCATGCCCCTTATGTCATTGTTGTTTCAATAATGCAGTCAGGAAATTACACCAAAAAGAAATTAAAAGGGAAAAGGTCTATTTTTGGTAACCTCTCTCCTGTGGCTGCCACTCTGCTTGCTGCATCCTTTGGCTTTACAATGTGGGAATTTGTAAGATGAGGAAAGAAGTCCCAATTTATCCAAGGTCATCAGTGACTGCTGTGTCCCAGGAATCAGCCAGCTCAGCTGCAGGCTGAGGTGGGTGAGAGCCACCTCTGGAGAACTTTTCCAGCCCTGGCTCCTCAGGGGGATGGCTGTGCATCTCTGCAGGTGCTTCTTTCCACAGACTCTCAAGCTTTGCAGCTTGAAGACAGCTTCCAGTTTTGCTGCTGCCTGAGGGGCAGGTGAAGGGGCCCACTCAAGCAGGCCCCGTGGGCACAGCAGTGCTGCTAGCCACAGGTAGAAGAAGCTCTTGGACCAGGATAGAGGCAAGCAGCCTGCCAGCTCCAAGGACAATGCTTGCAGTCCCAGCTGCAGGAAGTACTTGGAGGATATTTAGCCGTCTCAAAAATGCTAACTTAAATGATAATGATCGTATTCTGTACTGGTTTAATGAATCATAACAGGCAGAATAACAATCTGTTCTAGGAAGATTTACGGTCATTACTTGAAAAAATAAATTAATGATGAATTTGAAGAAACAATGTTAAAACCTCCATCTCTTGGACTCTTTGTTGATTTAGGTGACATTTACTCAGTGCCATGGCTCAAGAGTTTCTTTTTTTCACTCTGTTTGGTTGTGCAATAATTTTTGGCTTATATTTCAATTACAGGAAGAACGAAGATCTAACTGAGAAAGGAGTGGGGAACTGTCCGCTAGAATGATTTGCTCTAGAAAATTCCACCTTCATCGGAGAATTTGGTTTTTTGTTAGACCAAAAGACTCTTAGCCAGCTCTAAATCATGTGTGTTGTTCCAACAGTTACCTTTTTTTCTTTTCCCCCGGTTAGCTGCAAAAGGTGTCTAGTTTCTTCAGCTTTTGTTAAGTGGGACAGGTTTTTTTAGCAAACTCTGAAATATTTCCAGAGTATGGAAATTCCAGACAGCCTTACTGAAAACCCCGAAACATCAGCCTGTGACCAGTTTAAGCAACAAAGGCAACCAAAGGAATTGCCACATTTTACTTCACCCAGGGAGCCCTGTGTCTCCCACCAGAATTACAGGGAGAGATAAATTACTTGTCCCATTCAAGCTTCAGTTTGGGGCATGGAGTCTGGTGCAAAGGAATCAAATTGGAGTGCAGAGGTATGCTACAGTCACTGTGCTCAAGACACTGCAGATCTGTTCAACTCCTACATGAGGGACATTTTCCCTCCACACTCCGTTGCATATACAGACTGCTTGTCTTATTCAGCCAACACTGTTCAGGCCTAGATAGCTAATGAACTGTGCTAAATGTTACTAGTGATCTCATGAATTACATCTATACTTCCAGGATATTCTGTGTGTTCACTCATATCAAATGTACTTTTTAGAACTAGTTCTCATGGAAGGATATATTTCCATGTCAGTAGCTGCAAAATGGTTAAGTGCTAAAGTAAGAGTTTAGCTCAGGCTCCAAAATATTTACTACTGCAAAACAATTTTCACAAATTCCATATTCATTTGATGCCACAAAGTCTTCAAAATTACCATTATCTAGTAATTTCTCAGAGGCCCCTGTTTTATATTAGTAATATTTATAGGGACATTTGCATCTGCTTTAAAATATGTTCATACAGCATGAGTGTAGTGAAGCCTTGAGAGAGTGGCCCTTGACATTTAAGAAAAATGTACCTACAGAATCAGACACTATCTTAAAAACACATATACAGTGGTGTAGCCTGCTGGAAAAGGAACACACTGTTCCAGGACATTTCTCTCGTCTGGAGGCCCACTAGAGGCAGGGTCACCAACTCTTCAACGTTTGTCAACCTGGCCAAAACAGAGGTGTTTCATGTTTCTCTGTGGTGATGTTTTACATTCCTATGCAGTATTGCTGTTTCTTTTTTTTTCCCCAAACCATTTATGGCAGTTCCATCACTTTTTCTTTCTGAACAGAGTTGCCATAGGGATTTCAGTATGCTGGGGGACCTGGGCTATGCAAGTACCAACCAGCATTCTGGAACTTGGTCTTCAGCATTCCTTGTCTGAAAAGGTCCTTTTGACATCTGGGACTACAATCCAATGTGGGCAAGTAAGCCCTCTTCATCTCTTTCCCCTAAGCCTGCTAATGAGATCTGTGATTTACAATCCCTGTCTAGCAAGGCATTTTGCCTCCAAGGTGGTAAATCAGCTCTGTAACTCCTCCTCCTCCTATTTGGTGTGTCCAGATCATCCTCTTGTACACTGTAGCTTTGTGGCAGTGGCAAAGTGGGGAAATGTGACTAGGAACTGTAAAGTGTCTGGGTCTGAGTCTGGATGGAACTGCAGCCCCATTACAGATCCAGAGGGAGGGAGAAGTGGTTGAAAACACTGGTGAGAAGCAGGTGTTTTAGTGATGTCTGGTTTTCCTTTGGAAAATATGTCATCATAAATGACCAAAGCATTCTGTGATTTGGGAGGCTGACTTCCTGGGTGGCTGTCATCTAATTATATATAGCCCGTGTCCTCACAAGGTGTGTGGCTCTGCTCACAGGGATGGGGGAGATGGAGGGAGATGGGAGCTGTGTGGAAAGCCAGGGGCACAGGGATGCAGCATTCTAAGTCCAAGGTAGTTGTCTTCTTGGATCCAGAGCCACTGATGGTGGAAGCCAATGCCTGGACAATGTAGAAAGACATCTAGCAGCATTGTTTTGTGGCTCTGAGAAACAACATCAAGGTTGTTTGGGAACTCAAGGGGCTGGTGTCAGTGTCTGTGGCACAAAAGCTGGTAAGTGCACCAGTACTGTAATAAAACACAGGACCATGTCCTTGAAGGTGCACCTGGAGGTGCCTCAGACACTGAGACCTCTGGGCCAGCAGTCTGGCATTTGGGAGTTGCAGCACCATCAGACACGTTGGGATCATCTATGGAGACATCTGCTCTCCTCTGCTTTTCCTGGGAGGAAAAGGAAGCGCAGACCACAGGCAGTGGGAGCACTTTTTCCCCCATGCCTTGAGGCCTCATGAACTGCTCCACATGAGCCAAGTCCAGGGTGGTGTGCAGGCCACACAAAAGCTGGAGGGGGCATTTGCTCCATGGAGAGACCTCATGGGGTGCACTGACATGAAGCCTGGAGGGGAGGGATGACCCCTCGCCAAGGATAGGGAGGTCTGCCAGCCCTCCTTTGGAAAAGGCTGGCACTCTCCACTACTTCACCACCACTCCCAGAACAACACGGGAGAGCAGCAAGGGCCTGCAAATGGCAACACTGTCCAGTTTTCCTTCAGGACAGTCACTGGCTGCACCAGACACCTATGTTCCCTTGCTTTCACTACGAGTCATCACGGTTTTCTCTATTTTTCTCCATTCAGAATTTTCTGCTTACCTTGTTGGAGTCTCCTGTGGGCCTATCCCCTGCTGAAAATAAAAATACACCATCCTTTGACAGATGCTTTTTGCTGACTTGGCTCTTTTCTCTTTAGCTTGAGGAATTTGGGCAATTAATAGTCCTGACAGCTAATTGTATGTCTTAATATTAATCCTCTCTATAGAAGCAGGAAAAAACGCTTCTTGCAGTACCTGGTATCTGCCTGATCAGCTGGACCACAGAACAAATCCTGCTGTCGCTCTTGGATAAGCCCCAGATAATCCTTGCACTAAACAAATTTTTGTGTGTATGTGCACATCTTCCTTTTCATTTATATTCATGTCTTTTTTTAAATTGTTGCCAAGGTATATATGTGTTTGGAACAGAAGCACTGCAAATTTTAAGAGTGTGCAGGCAGCAATGGCCTTCAGAAATGGGATGAAATAAACAGTCCTAGCACTGCAGCTTAAGTAATTGTATCTTGGATAAAAGTGGATAGTCTGAAAAAATTAAATAGCTATAGCAAAAACATATTAAAAGTTTTCATTATTGAATGAACTGCAGTCATTATGTATGCTTGGTTCAAACCCACAAACTGCTCTCCTCTTCCTAAGTGCTCTCCAAAACTATTTTGAAATAATTTTGCTGGTCTACTTCATATTTTTGTTTTTGGTTTAGAGGAAAATTTTTTGGCAATGGTGAATTCGTTCCAAAAAGCCTATAAAAATATTTAAATAATAATGTTTGTAAAAAAAACCATAAAGGGTGAATAAAAGCTCTGTAGAAATGTAAATTTGACTTGGGATTTATAAGTTTGGAGAGAATCAATGTGAATTAGAGGAAGGTAACACACAGAGCATATTGTAAAGAATAATATGGCAGAATAAAGGAGGAGAAAGAAATAGTAAATCATCTGTCCTTAGATGTGAGGGGTAAAAAGAAGAAGAAGAGAGCAAAGGAAAGAGGAGCACTGATTTCTCTGCTCTGATAGGACCTTTGATAAATAACTCAGCCCTAGCCAGGTACAATTAGAAGGAATGTTTATTTCTCCATAAGCCTGAGACTCTACAAGAAGTAGGAAGAGTAGCTGGCAGAGGACATCAGGATAATGGAGAGAAAAGGGATGAATCCACCCCATTTTCCTGGCTGAGAGGTGGAGACCATCAAAAGCATCATAAATGCATAAAGATACAGGCTTCTGCTTTGTACAAAGCATAGTGCTTTTTCTGGAGAGGAGGGAAGATAAAATATGTCTTTAAATCTTCTGAAGACACCCTTGCCTGGTAATCCATTCATTTTCACCTGAGAGATCTCCAGTTAGCTCCCTGCCTGGCTAAATTTCTGTTTTTCAGGCAGGTAAAGTTAACACTGAAGCCATCACCTGCAGTAAGCCCTCAGTGATATCCCAGACATTCAGAGCAGGCAGATCATAACTCATTCCTCACAACCTTTCTCTGTTTACTCTGCTGGGCTGGGTCCTGAGTACAGAAATTGGCTATGGTTTTAGTCATTTAGATGTTTAAATTTTCCATGCTATTTTATGCATCCTGTCAAACACATTCAGTCATTTGTTAAAAGGTAAAAGCAAAAACCAAGAAGTGGCATACACAGCCCAAAAGCTGCAGGTGTTGTGGCACACCCCAGTGACGTTTCCAAGCCTTACCACCCTTTTTTCCATAGGGCAGCTCTTCACATGGGGTGTGTTTACTCAACCTTGGCACCTCAGAAATTAAAACCACAGGAAACTCAATTACAAGCTCTCCTCGATTACAGAGCACCATCTGATCCTCTATGGGCCACTCACAGGCCCCTCAGCACAGGTGGTGGTGAAGGCAGGGCCCACCCACCAGTGGTTTTGGGCTACAAGGTTGCGTGGCAATGCCTATCACTGCCTCACTGCAAACAGACCCCAAAGCCAGCTGAGGATTTCCGGACAACCTGTGCAACAAGGCAAAGCAAATAATGGCGATAACCCTGTTTATAACATGTGCTGTAGCCACACCGGGCTAATTATCCAGCCTGTTTTGAGCTGGCAGGGTGGAGAGGCCCCTGAGATAGAAAGGAAAGGCACCAGCATCATCCATGAGGGTGGCTGGGAGGCTATGGGGGAGCACGTCTCTACTCATTTTTCTTCAGGGCACCACTGAAAAATGGCACCAATGGTGTAATCTTCAGACAAGAGAGCAGAATTGTGCCTGGGTGGGCAAGCTGCAGTCTTGCTGCTGGAGAAGCCTTACCTGCAAAACAGCTGAGGTTCTGGAACCCATGCAGAGGTGTCACCCCCACTCGAAACACAGGGAAGATGTGTCTGGAGTTCCCCAGGCCCACAACTCTGCATCGAAGTGCTCCTGGAGATAGCTCCAGACTCTGGAAAAATCTCATGCAAACAGTGCATACTACTTTGGAGAATGTTAGCTAGCACCCTCCCAGGCAGCTAGTGAATGAACAGCCTTGGCAGATTTTGTGTGTTCTTAGGGCTCCAGTACTTATATAAAAAGATACTGCAAAAGAGATTTAAGGGACCTAAATGTTGCACCTTATCTCCTTTCTTTGCAGGATCCTGTTGTATCTGCAAGAAATTTTGGAGTTGAAGAGGGGTTTTGGGTACAGGGCACTAGGGAAGCAAGAAAGTCCAGGCAGCTTTCCAGCAATATTGCTGCTGCTAACTTTTTTACAGGTTGCTTTTCTTCAGTGTCTAACAAACACAGATAAATATAAATATACATATATACATAAATGTAAATTTTAAACTGTGTGGCAAGACAGCAGCTGTTACTGGTGTTTGCTATTTCCTCAATGCTTCATTCCAACACTCTGAAGTATGCAAGGCTTTGCTGACCTAAAACTTTTCTTTTATGCCCCATTGTGTAGATGGTGAAATGGCCATAGTAGTCGAGAGCAGCACTGCTTCTTCCCACTACAGTTTCTGGGCAATGGTTTCAAAGCTCCTGCTTAACTGCATGTGGCCAATGGGGAGACATCTCCCAACCACTTTACCAATTTCAGCATGGCTTTGTACCTTGGTCACTGTCATGGTCTAAAAAAAAGCCAAATTTTTGTCTCCTGAAAAGGCTTTTACAACTTCCTTTAAGCACGGCTTCTGATAGATCTGGGAAGCCCAGAGATTGGCTGGGCTCTGTTACAAGCACTCTGTATGACCACTTACGTGTTAGAATCGCTTTGGCAAACCTACATTTTAAGAGCAAGGAAGCCAAAATCTTTCTCTTCTGTTTCCAGTCAGAGGAAAGGTAACAAGGTGAAGGGCGGAGGGGGAGAATCCGTCAGTTCCCCGTGGGGCGGATAGGGTTCCCCCCCCCTCCCCCCCCGGCCTGCATGAGGGAGGGAAGGGGCTCCATTCCTCCCCCCTCCCTTCTTCTTTGGACATCGCGGCAGATCCTCCAGGCTGAAGAGAATGCA
>WEKY01052193.1:2614-33331 GCA_013390045.1 Picathartes gymnocephalus | reverse complement strand
TTGCATCCTATTAAGAAACACTGAACTCATTCTTTATGATTGGTACAATGGTGACAATCATTTTCATTTGCACAGAAATTCATTTCAAAGCTTCTAAGAAATTAGTATATGGTGACAGGTGAAGGACTGTAATTTCATTACTAAATTACGGTCATTTCAAAGGGTCAAAATAAGCATCTGTTTAATAATCTTGCTCTTGCAGAAAGCAATGTGAAAAGTTTGAAAGTGATTTTAAGTGTTTCCTTTTTAAAGCATCTTAATATAAAGAAAATAATCTTTGAATAAATAATAGTTTTCAGAGTACTTATGCAGTTATGATTAAGTTCTAGCAAGATATAAAAATTACATACTGCATAGGTATTTGCTAGAGATATTAAGGTATCTGTCTTGCAGTACACTTGGAAAAGAAGTCACCCACCAACCTCAGATATCATGGCTTCTGTGTGTAGTGCCTTCAGCATGTGGGAAGACTAGAGAATCTAAATTGACTGAGGAGACATGAAGATGGCTTGTTTGCTCATAATCTTCACACAGGAAGGAATTAAAAGCAGATGGTAAATTGGAGATTTTCTTTGTCTAGTCACTGGGAAATTATGCTCAGGAGTGATGTTTTGAAGATGCACTTGTAATCAGAATGATGTTTCATTTAATCTGCTGCAAGTTTGATTACAAAGTAAGTGCAGGGATGGAAAGAAGAGATAATTATCTTAAAACAGTGAGTAATACATCAGCTCTTCCCTCTGAGCCAGCTCAAGTCGTTGTGAAAGTGTAGACAGTGCTTGCTACTCCTGATGTTGTCAAGGGTAAGATGTCACCTGCAGCTGCCTAGTGGGACCTTTCCTCTCTCAAAGTAACCATGTGCTCCAACTCAGTCTCCCTCTCTGTGGTAGCAGCAGGACTGAAAGGCTGTTCACGGCAGAGAAGCTGCATGTGATGCTGATATTGCTGGATCCCTTCTCCAGCCTCAGCATTCTGCTGTCAAAGACATCTTTTACTTATACCCACAGTAAGGCCTCTATCCCCAGGCTGGCTGTTGTAAAACCAGTGTGGACTCTGCATCATGGAAAAATTAGAATAAATAGTTCTTCCTGTGAGGATATTTGGTTTCAAAGATACTTCCTGTGAAGTTTTTTTTCCCTATCGGATTTCCCTGTTTGTATGTGAACTGAAATGCCTCCATGTAATTTCAAAGCATGAAGAGGGGGCAAGTGACTTAATTTATAAAATAAATCTTGTTGTCTCAGGTCAGCTTTCAGACACAGAGAAGCAGACATTGTTAGTGAAGTTGGTGCTAAAGGAACCTAAATATCTCAGTGTGATTTTCATTTCTAAGTCTCCAATATAAAAGCTTCAGGAACCTAAATACAGCAGACAAAGTCTAAGAAAGAGCTTATCAACAGAAGACATGCAATAAATTTCTATCTATTATATGACTTGTCTCCTAGTTAGTGTCATTTCTCAGGGCTTTATTTATGCAGCTTGTATGTTAAAATAATAGATAAGTAAGTCATTTTTCTTCCCTCCATATTGTATTGAACCCTGAACATTTTTCTGCCTCTCACATCAATAGACACTGTTCCAGCAGAATCATAGACTGTTTAGTTTGATGGAAGTTCAATTTCCTATAAAACTAGAGAAGTCCCTACTTCTGGAGATAAATTGCCTTTAGGTATTAATTTGGCACAATGCTAATTGTATGCTAGCCAGCTGATTTAGAAAGCAACTTTTGTCTCAGACAATGAAAGAAACTACTTGATATAATTTCAGGATAAACAACAGTTTCTCTATATAGAAGTTTGTGTGTCTGCGTATTTATACTTATTTGAATATCCATATACAAATTTGGTTTATATGGTTAAAGAAATCCTCAGGATGATAGCATTACCTCTCCATTCCCTCTCTTGCTCTCTCTACTTCCTCCAAGGAAAGACTACTGCCCTTTCTTTTGCCCAGCTGATGTAAGGGCTTTAGGCTTTAGTTTAGGCTCTCATGAAGATCTGAGGCATTAGCTTGGGTTTAACTCCTTATACCATCTAAATTTTCATATGCAATGTTTTGGAGTTTTGAACTAGAGCAAATGATAAGCTATACATTAGGAAGAAGCAGTTGGGCAAATGTATCTGGCGTTTCTTACATTTTTTGAAAGCTGAACACTTCACAGCTGCTCATGAATGCACCATGTTTCTATTTGAGGGTACACCTCCTGGCTATTAAAATAGCTGCAGAGCATCAAAGACTTTGAACTTTACTAGGTCAGAAGTCTTTCAAAAGATCAGGAGAGCTAAGCAAGGACCATATGCTTGGGAGTGGAGCATTTCTCACATCCCACATGGTTTTGAAGTAGCCTTGTTGAAAAAGAGTAGAATGTACAGTCTGGTGTTCTACCTCTTTCATATAGAAACAGATGGTGGATTTTTTTTTCTTTTTTTTTAAGTGTCCCCTAAAGATATGGGTTTATAGCTTAAGCCGCATTATGCAGTCTCTCAGCTTAACAAAGTTCATTTGGTCTTTAATTTCCAGGTGCATGTTGTACCTGACAGTGCATTGAGGATGGAGACAGAAACTGGGGAGAGACACTGTAAACTGTGTCACTCCACTGAACTTCTGTGGAGTTGTGTTTCCTGTTGAGGAGGACATGATATTGCCCTTTAGAAAGAATTTTGTTTTGCTCTTCCCAAATTTCAGCTGTATAGAGTAGTCATAAGCATTAAAGCCATGTTTCATTTCAGCAGGGATGCAGCTCAGTCTCATTCTATATTTAGTGAACTCAGAAGGATAAAACACAACTCTACTTGTCTTTTATATATAACTGACATCCACAGATGCTCCAGCACAAGATGTAGTTACTGCTTGTGATAAAAATCTGACAGAGCAGGCCAAGGATGAAAACTTGTGCATTACCAATTTTGCTAGTGGTTTCTTTACATGGGTTCAGATTGGAGAAATCAATGGAAGAAGAACATCAAGGTTCACCAAACGGAAGATAAAATCTTTGGCTAGGGGAGTCCTTGAGTTACTGGAGTCAGGGAGAAGTATGTTTGGCCTTCACAATTTTCTAGACAGCTACTTCTGACAATGTTAGCAAGCTTTGTTTAACTTTTCTCAGATTATTTGCAAAATTGCTAATAATATCAAGCATAGAAAACTGAACCTTTTTCAAGTCATAAGTATATGTTATTCAGATGTACACAGCAGTGCATAACTCCAGCTGTAGCATTTGGAGAAAACAGTATGCCAGGCTGAAGAAATTATGCCTTCATTGAAATACATTGCTCAATTTTTAGCAAAGCAAAGCAGAAGTAGCCAGAGACTTCCGCCAGGTAGTCCTTGGGTGTCCAGAGGATAATCACAAACTGAGATGCTGAAATTTCTACTAGGTACAAGAACAGAAGTTTAGGATACTGCTTCTAAGACAGGATAGAAAATATGCATATCTTTAAGCGAATGGTTTGTTATATTCTTTACCAAATGTATGGGAAATTAAAAACAAGTGGAGTGTCTTTTAGAGAGGTTGCCTAGAAAGGAACAGGCCAGTGGTATATGTACTTCTAAAGAAATTATGTCAGTCTGAGAATTAAGATGGATTTGGAATTCATAACTAAATGAAGACATGAATGTAATCGTGTATGTCCACATCTTACTGGAAAGAAGACAATCAAATCGATACTAATGCCGAATATTTGTATAAGATTTAATACTAATGCTAATATAAGCAAAAGGTGATAAGATTCAAATTACAGCAGTGGACTTGCTACTGCAATTTATAACATTAGAATTAATGTAGATTGAAATTCCAGGTGTGGACAGGAAGAATATATTACTTGAGCGGCATTAATGACTGCTTGACCAGAATGGTAGAACATACAACTCCTCCATGGATGATGTCAAAAATGCAAATTGTAGACTCAACAGGAAATTGGAAAATCACTTAGACAAGGGATCTGTCAGAGACTGCTTTTGTTGACATTTTGGTCATTACACAGGCTCTGCTGTGTCTCAGCACGGGTTATCAGCATTTCGCAGAGTACATCCTTCATTATTTATACACTTCACAACATGTTTGTTAATCTCCCTTCTGCTTTATAAAACTGGAAGAAGAACTCCACATAACATGATGTTGAACTAGTGACAATCAGACTGATGACTGACTTAAAAAGAAACTGCTAGAAGCAAGATTTTTTCCTGTGGGAAGCTAATGAAAGCTCTCTTAATAAACTTCTGTGCGATGAAGTGAAGTACTGTTTCATTTATAATATGATAGGTATGGTTCTGATTCTTAGTATTCTTTGAAAAAACATATTATCTAAATTAGATGGTAGTAGAACTAGATCAAAACCTAATATTCAAATTTTCACCTTCTATATAATTGTAATGTGCTGAGAAGTATTTATATAATTTCAGATCTGTGAAAGAACTGACATTTTTGGGTTTTAAAGGGAATTTTTAAGCAGAATAAAGTTGTATGTTGTACAACTAGAAAAATAAATTCATTATTTTTCAAATAAGTTTTAGCTATTATTATGATTGAAGATACCTTGCTTTTGCCAAGAGAGGGGCACCAAATGGATTCATTTAAAAGTGAGTAAATCAGGAAAAGCAGTAACAGCTTCTGAGGAAAATTGTGCAGAAATATAAAAAGCAAATATAAAATATGAGGGTTTGGATCTGGGAGTGAGGGGGTTGTCAAATGTCTTAGAAAAAATGATGTGTTGACACTGAGTTGAGAAATTATAGCACTTTTTTATGGGTGGCTGAGAAAATTCTAATACCAGTAACTCACTGAAAAAATCCTTACACTAAACCATCCACGGTGACAAACTGTGACTGCTGTGTTATGAAGAAATTGAGTCCCTTATGAATCACCACGCAGGGGATTTGAGGTGGACTTTTTTTGAGATTTTTTTTTTTTTGTGAAGCCAAAGCTGTGTCTTCACAACACCTAGAACCTGTAGCATGCAAGCAAGTCCACTTAGGAAGACTATAAATTTTATTACTTCAAGTTTCATTACACACAGCTTTTCTTGAGGTTACAGCACTGCTTGTTTTCTTATAGTTTTGTCTTGATTCTCCTCAGTTATTAATGTGCTTTTTAACAAGGTCTTTTTCTTTTTCACAGATTCAAATTTCCATTTTCTCATATCCATATCTTAGGAGGTCTGTAGTTCCCAGAAGGAGTTCTTTTTACAATGTTTTGCTTTGTGCTGTTTCATTGGCATTTTTACATCTAAGCAAAGTTTAATAATGGAAATTAGGGGAATAGAGCACTGCAGTGTGGGAGGATGCGAGAGAAAGACAGTGTTCTGTAAGGGAAAAATTCCTTTCTTGTCATTAAAAGAATGTGGGGGAAGGATTTTTTTATTCATATGCTTCCTTCTATCCCTGGTGCTGTAAAGAAGGTGTCTGTCTAAAACCCTACCATGTCTTGTGCCATTGACAGTCAGTTTCTTCTTAACAGTGGCTTGGACTGTCATATACATAGATAAACTTTATCTATTCTTTAGCCAAAATTTCTGTAGAGAAAAGAAAAAATCAAAAAGGCAAAAAGAAAGCAGAAAAGTGAAAAGAGATAAAGAGGAAAAAAAGAAAAGGGAAGGGAAGGGAAGGAGAAAGGGAAGGGAACATAAAATTTTGCCAGGATCCTTCTATCAGGGAAGAGATGATGCCTTATAAGAAAAAATCAACTTGCCGTAGGTATATTCTGGGTAACATTTTCCTTGCTATTTTTTTTTAACCAGCCTACAGCTCTGTTTCCCACATTCTCATCGGCATGTACTAACTTACGTGATCTTGGTCTATAGCCCCAGTGGTTGCAAAAAGCAATTTTTAAAGCAATTATAGAAACTCAAAACCCAGATGCAGCTACAAAGAATTCTCAATGTATTATTTAAAAGGCGAGAGAAGCTTTAATTTTTAATTACGTATTAGACTTGAAAATACCTATTTAGAGGAAGCCTCAGGTTTTGACTTCCCCATGGTGTCAACGATGGAATCTAGCGAAACTAGTGTAGAATCCCTCCCTCATACTAAGCAGCAGCTGAAAACAAAATACCAATGAAACAATACTCCCATCTAAAAAAAGTTACTTCACCTGTTAAGTCTGTGTATGCAAAAATTGATCTAGTGAAAGGAGTTTAAATAATTGATTTGAAGCCTTATCATTGCAAGGGAGTTCAGAAAGGTTTTAGTGGATGCAGAATTGTTTCCATCATGTCAGAATGTTTTCTTCAAAAATGTCATTCATTTTCTGATTCCCAAAAAGCTCAATGTGACTAAGAAATTTTAAACAAAATTTCTTCTCAGCTGTAGGAAAATGAATGGAAAAAAAGACCTCAACCAAAACAAATTATAAAAAACAGCCCCTCATATTCTTTCTTTTATACTGGTAAGGTACTAAAGTTCTTTGTAAATGTTACCCAAATGACTTAGAAACATTGGCTAATAAAAGATCCCAAGAAATCCATTGGATAGATAGGGAAAAGATGTAATTTCCACTAACTTCCCCAGCAAGGTATTCATAGAGATGAGAAAAAAGGGCATCCAGTTTCTGCAGACTTGCTGAAACAGGGGCTGCTGCTCTAAGTCAAATGTTTATTGAAGGCCACTGTGTTTTTATCTGCACATATTTTAATTTTTTTTTTTTAGTGATTACTGCTTAGATAGCTATTCTGAAATACACTGATTGCATATCAGAAGCCATTTTAATGGAGAAAACAAATTGTGCATAATTTTCAAATTTTCCTGAGTAAATATGTTCTCTAATAATTGTTCATCCACTTTCTGCTTGAACATGCAGGAGCAGTAATACTTTCTGCTTGTCAACATTTACACAGAGAGCACTTTATCAAGCTGAAATACTCATTTGGAATATTCAGGCTGATTCTGTTTTGTACAAATCTCATGACAAAACTTCTCTTGTCATGTGTAGTGGGACGATTAGGATTCATAATCTAGTTCTCTGATAATGTAATGATGCAGGAGTTATCATTACAGCTCTTTCATAGCAGCAGAGAGTGAGTTAATTTCGCCTTTTCTGACACTAAAATGACAAATATATCACTTAATTCAAAGTATGACTACAAAGAATCACAACTGGCATGGCTCATAAATACACAGCATCTCTGGCTTTCACAGGGTTATCAATGTTTGTTATACAACACTTCCTCTCTTGCCACATTGTGTGTTACTATGAATGTTTTTAGTCAATATTTTTACTAACAGGTAACTAGTGGGTATTAGTTGCACTAAGTATCATATTTACTCTATATGAATATTGTCTTTCAGTCTTTTCAGACCTCTGACCTCTGCACATTAGTGTGTTTCTACAGCATTGCAAAAAGTGAATCAGGAATCAGATATTCTAATACTATAATATGCTGTACTATCATCTCAGCAGTTTTTAATTCTGTCACTTACTGTAAGCCCAAATTGAATTTCCGGCACCAGAATGGAGGACCTCAAAAATGATCCCAGCGCTCCAAATCTGAAAATATGGTATTTGCAGATTGAATAGCAGTAGCAATATGAAGCGCATTAACAAAATGCTAATAGAAATAAACGTTTCCTCCCTTCCTATGACTTTAACATCTTGGTCACTCCACAGTCATTTAGTCAGCCTGAGTCATTACAGTGTTAAACAATGGGGATCCAAAAAGTGTTGCTTTATAATCAATGCTGGACACAAGTTATATACAAAATTTGGGCTTAAAAAGCTTGCAGGGAAGATGTGGCCATAATGGCTCATGCAGTCCAGAAAATTTTAGTAGTAAGTAATATTTACAGGAACAGTAATCAAAGGATGCCATGGGAGCAGGCATTATACACACTGAATGGAAAAATCCTGCCATTTTTCTAGAGCTGAGGACTGCTTGCTGGTCTGCCTGCTCAGGTGGCTGCTGTTTAGGCTGTGCTTCTGGCTGATCTCCCAGTTGATGCAAGGGTACAGGAGAGCACATGTATATGCAGTGTACTGTGAACCGTGCCATTTCCGTTCTCAACAAGGTATGAAAACTTGGATCCAACACCCACACAGTTCTCAGGGAGATCCACAGTTATGGATAAGCTTCAGGGTGTTCAGCACTCCCTATTGCCAGTGTGGTTGGACTGGAGGGCAGCTTAGAGCCTGGATGAAGGCAAGGGTTTTGGTGTACTACTCTGCCCTGGGTCTGACTTGCAGCTGGGTCTGTGGCTCAACATGTGGAGAGACATTGTCTGGGCTATAGCAAAGCCTTGAGGATGTAATACAAACCCACAATATGAAGAAATAGTATAAACTCTTAAATAGGCTCTTCTCAGACAACAGCAGAAGGAAAACATTATGTTAAGATTAGTCTGATGATACAAAGTTATTCTGGAAGAATTCTATGGTTTATTATTTTAAAGTAATAATAATAGCAATATTCCTGTTGTCTGTTTTCTCGTAGAGGTGATTCTCACCATGTCCTTCATCATCTTTTCCCAGAAATATCTAGTTTTCTGTTGCTTTATGTTGTTAGGGCAAACTTTTAGATTCCATTCACTACTTCTTTGCTTTCATTTCACTTTGCAACTATTCCCTCTTTGCATCAGCCTTGAATATAAAAAGAACTTTAATACTGTAGAGTTGCATTTAAACCAAAGAAAGAAAAAGAGAGAAAAAAAAGAGAAGACGTTTGGAACACCAAGACAAATTATTATTTATTTGAACATTCCTACAACCATATTTCTTGAATTTTATGCTCTGCCTTCTCTGCATATGAAAAAAAATATTCACTTTTCTGTTTTTTCAAGTGTTCACCTTTGCATGACAGTGAAATGGTTTAAGCAGTGAGAGTGAGTGAAGTGACTTCATTTTTTTGACACAAAGGCATGACTGGCTGATCACCTATGTTCCTAGCCTGGGAGACACCCCAAGGAATGTGGGAAGGAAATGTCCCATAAGCCCATTCTCTAAAGTACAAATACAGTGCATTAGCTGCAAAGATGCAGCAACGGCAGCTTGGGGAGTTGTTGGGTAAATGTTCTCGTCCATTTCTCTCTGCTTTAGCTCTTGCATACCTCTCCTTCAGTCCTGTCCCTAGGTCTTTTGAAAGAATAAGAAGATAGGCAATATTCTGCAGCCAGTTTTGGTTTCACAGTAGCTGTTAGTAGGTCTGCAGTGAGTATAGAGGCTTTCAGAAAGAACAAAGGAATAAATAGAAAACATTTAAGGTGTTCAGATAAACATGGTTTCATCCCCTTTTGGCTATTGTTCAGACACACATTTTATTGTAAGCCAAGGTTTGAGTATCAACCTGTAGGCTGGTGTCCCTTCCTGCCTGTGTACATAAAAATAATTTGATAGGCTGAATTAATCTGGTCTACAAAAATCAGTATGCATCTCTTGCCATATGGTAGGACATTAACTGAATCTCTGTCTCTCACGTAGAGTAGTGGGTACTAATATGTCACAAAATAGTAATGTGTTAACTGTGTTAAGTCTGTATAAGCACAGGGAAGATAAGCAGAAGAGTGGGAAGCACCTTGAATTTTAAACATTGTCTTGTTCTTTGAAGTTCTGTTTCTCTGTTTAAGAATTTCATTTCAGACAGTTGGCCTGAACAGTTCTTTTTCGTTCCTAAATGGTCTGCTGAATGGAAAAAAAATATTGGGAGTTTCATATAAATTAGAAAAAATGGATTTGTGCATAAGTGTTACTGAGCTTGTATTAGAAGAAGGGTTCTTTTTGCCCTCTTTCAGAAGATGAAGCATTTTTACAGGAGGCTTTCATCCCCATTTCTAGATGAAGCCAATTCACAAACAAAGGTCAAGCAAAGCATCTGATTTTTTGGAATTTTCCTACTGCTGAGATGATGTACTCTTTTAGCTTTTCCATGAATGAGACTTAATGAACAAATCTGGTAGGTTCATTGGCATGTGCTCACCAGCCAAAATCCTGAGTGGTAATGGCTAGTTATTCCATTTGTCAAACAATTCAGTATATACTCTGTGGTAGAAAAGGTTCTCCTCTCCAGGGCTGCTAAGGAAGCTAAAATGTTTCTCTCTTCATCTTTGTTTAATTTTTCATTCCGTTAATGAAATAATTGAGAATCAGGCCTTAAAAATATGATTGCTTCATTAGTAATGGATGGGCACTGTTAGAAAGAACTAATCAATCTGTTAGACTAATTCTTTAATAATATGCGCAACATAATGTTAGCATTGTAAAGCTCCCATTTGAAGGGATATTTTCTCCAGTGGTTGCATTTTCATTATTACTGATTCATCTATTGCAAGTGGTTATTTTAAATCCATTTCTCAACTTATCATTGCTATCAGCTGAAATATATTGGACTGGATTTTCAACAGGGGTAAGGTAATATATCTTTATTTAACTGAGATAAGTACTCTGATTTATATTACCCAGAACCTTAAGCTGCAGTTCAGGCCAGCTCTCAGCAGGACTTGGGATCACTCACGCACCCCTGGCTATCTCCAGGGTACTCCTCACACCTTATGTGCCCCTTTCCTCTCCTCCACTGCCTGAGCTACAGGGACACTGCCTTTGTTTTGCACAAGCCACTGATATAGTTTTTCTGGTTTCCTCTCTAGCCTTCATTTCAGTTTTTGTAATTAAGCTAAGCATGACGCCAGCTCAAATTTAGTTATAATCACAGCCCGAGACTGGCTTTTCAAACTCATTTTTCCTGTGTGTTCTTGTGTGTCAGCCTCTAGCACGCAGCTGTAGTTTTGAAATGCTGTATATAATCAACAGTTTGGAGAAGGAGCATTAGTAAAATTGAACAGGACTTTATGATTTGTTTATTAACTGTACTGAGAGCTGGATGGCATTCCAGAGATCTGTACACTCTTCCCCTTAATGTAATTTTTTTTAATAAACACTGCATGTTAGCTATACCCCATGTAGGAATAGTATAAACTGAGGCATGCTTGCAGTTAAATGGAAGAACAGGATGAAAGACAGCATGGGCTAAAAGGTGCTTGGCAATGGAATTGTGTTTTATCAGTCTCATTTTTTATTTGCAACAGTAGTTGAAAGAGACCTAGTCAAGTGCTGCAAATGTGCTGGTAATCTCATGATTTCCTGTCATTTCTACTCTAAACTGTACCCTAAAGTTCTGGCAATATAGCTCAGCAATAATAAAGCCCCATTTGATTTTATATAAATATGTATATAACAGGCGTAATTAGACACACGCACGTAGTGATGTGTGCAATACATACGCACACATGTATATATTCACTGTATGTGTGTTTATAAATATCTTTCCAATAAATACAGTAATTGCAAGAAACTCTGCAAATACAATATGTCAAGTTTTGGCAAGATTTTCAGAACATTTTTCTTAGTATTTGTATTTTCCTCTGTGGTGTTCTTCGGCCAATGGGAAGAAGTTGTTCCTAGAGGTGTCTCTGCCAATGGAACAGTCTTTTTTCACCTTCGCTGAGTGCTCTGATAAAGAACTGCAAGATCTCATAGCACACTGTCCAGGAAAGGGAGAGAAAGACACCTTCAGTCAATCAGTGTTTCAGCTGCCAAAGTGAAGTCAGCAGTGAAATTAATGTGTACACCCATGTGTGATGTTGGACTTTACAAGAGCCTGGGAGAATCCCAAATGTAAGGCCCTGTCCAGGTGTGAAAAGTGAGCAGCAGTGCAAGAAAGTCAAGTGCCTCCTGTCAGTATGTCAATATCTGCAAGAAGGGATTCTTTGTGAGCTTTTCAGATTACACACTGAAATCTTGCTTCATTTAATCTTGGCCACATCACCTCTCTGTTCCATCCACAGTGTCAGCCTGAAGGTTTCTTTACCCTTCAGATCAGAGATGAAGTGAAGACTGAATACTGGAAACCTCAGGTTTCCAATACTAGGTGTATTACACCAAAAAAAAAGTTATTTAGCTACCAATAGTTCTAAATCCTGTGGACTGATAGGCTGGATGACTATAGTCTATCTACACACTCACTTTGGTGTTAAATGTGGAGAAAAACACATGACAGGCTGCAGAAGAAATCATGAATTCACATGAAAATGTGCTTTTTACAAAGTTCAGTTAGAATAAAACAATGAAGGAAAGCTTTTCACGCCTTTCACAAAAGAATGTATTTCGCCTGTATTAACATTCCACTTTTGCCCTTGCCTTCTGGCTTAACCTTTTCTTAGGCTGTATAAGACAGTCTTTGGTTGAAGCAGATAGTGGAAACTTTTACATCAAAAGACAGTACTGTAATAAGATACAGTCCTATGTCTAGCCCTAATTTTTTCTACTTACCTTTTCTTTCCTTCATGTATTTTTAGTTCTTTCTTACCTCTATTGCTGCTGCTTCTCCCTTTTTTTTATCATGACACTGGCTGAATGTACAAATTGTACAGGCTAATAAAATAACTTTTTCACAATCATTTTCACACCTCACTTTTATTCTCCAAACCTCAAACAAAACAAAACAAAAAAAAAAGAAAAAAACCAAGAATATAAAATTACTTATTAAACAAAATAAACCCAGTTGTGAATGGTTTATTCTGTTTGCCAGCACCATTCCTCCCTCTCCTTCTTTCCTGTTTTACACAGATTCTGCACTTGCACCTGCAACAGTAGCAGGAAAAAATGTTCTTTTCTTCCATTAATTGTTTTTAAGATATTGCTGAGAGAAGTTTCCCTTGTGACATAGTGCAGAACACAACGCTGCTAATAATTAAGGTTATGCTAGAAAATCTACATTTCTCTCCTGTGTGTTCTGCATCACAGAAAAATGCAAATCCTGCCTGGCCTTCCTGCAACACCATGTAAATGTGTGTGCAGTAGGCTTTTGTTTTTCTGGAGGTCTCTGCACATTGCTCAGCTGGGAGCAGCCAACTGTAGCATGAAATGCCCTATGGACTGCTCGTGTCTCTGTTTGTTCCTGCATTTTCTGGGCACAACATGTGTCTGAGGCTTCAGCTTGAGACAGGCAGATAAAGATGGCTAGGATGTAGAAGGAAGGGTTTCCAGAGCCTGGAGGTGTGTGCCTGTGGCTGGAACCAGAGCCAGAAACACCTCTGCAACACCACCGAGATGAGGTGGCCTGACTCCTCCTGACTATCCAGTTAGGGCCCTTGATGAGCAAAACTCATTGAAGAATCCCTGTAATGATGTAGAAGAGCTGAAATTACACCTGTATTTTTAGTGAAGATTAAAGGGTATAACATACATAAATATATGTTTGAATATTATCACGATTTTCTGTCTTCATACAGTTTGAAAAGCAATCCTCCAGAAAGGCTCATTTAATCTTATGCTTCTTAGGTGCTTTTGACTGCTGCCCTCTCCAAGAATATGCATTTAAAATCTGAAAAATCAGAATATGATTCTGTCCATTCAGTTACCCTGACATGGTGTCTCTGGCTTCACTGCCTCTACATGAGTCAAATACAGCACAGAAGGGCAACAGCAAAACTTTCCCTTCCTAGCTGTAGCTGAGTGGTAAATGATTCTCTTTTTATTTCCTCCTTTTTCTTGTATGCCCACCCTGCACACATGCACACCTGATGTGTACCTGCAGCTCCCAGGATCTGTCCCTGCAGTGGTCTCTGCAATGGTTTTCCCCTATTTGAAAAAAAAAAGCTGCTCTTTGTATTCCAGATCTTGCTTGTTATTGATTACCTGCTCCTTCTCAACTTACCTGGTCATCACAAGCTTTTATATTGCATGTGATTCTTCTCTCAACTTACAGTAAGAAGTCTATTAGCTATAACTGGAAAATTGAACCTCTTCCAGCTGTGGGTTGCTTATTTAGCCAAGATAGGTTTTGCATGTAAATGGAGCATATTACATGTCAATTGAATTGAAAAGTGACTCTTAAAACTCTGTTTACCTTTTATTAAGTTTCAAAATGATTATGCCCTATGCCTAAATTAGGTTTAGAAGCATTCCATTTTCATTTTTGTTTAGCTTGCTTTGTAGTCTTATTTAGCTAATTAATGGCTTATTTGGCATTCCCAGCAATACTTTCTCATGCAGAATATAATTGAAAAATGAAAAAATAAATTTCAATTAAAGATCATTTACCTTCTTCACCTACTATTGTTTAAATTTACATGTTTGGGGGATTTTTTTAAGCAATTTAAGCAAAATAACTTCTGACTATAATAATAAACTTACGAAGGTTTTTTGTATTGATTTATATAAAAAATTACGCTATGTAAATTCTTGGTCTTATCTTTCTGGCTTTTATTCTTGAGTAGCTACATACAGAATTTTTAGAACTTTAGAGCAGATTATCACTTATGGGTGGGGAAATCTCTGAAGGTTAGTGCTTTATCACGTCTTCCATGGGGCTTCAAGTAGTAGTTAAAGCAGTTTCAGTACTGGCCCTGTGTCTATGTTATAGCTGGTGACGTCATTAGTTGATTAGACTAATAAGATTCTCTAAAGAGTCTTGAGCACCATTTGGGTTGTAAAATTTAGATGAAGCTGAGAAATTGAGAGTATTTTCTCATCTTGATATCTAAATTAGCTGTAACAAGGGGAAATTAAAAAATAAAAGCATTGTCTCAATATAGTCTGGGGTTATAGTTAAACAAGATTAAATCTGCTCATTTTGATAGTCTGATTTTAAAACCAGGAGTTCATTTTTATATGTTTCTGAATTATTTTTGCTGTGACTTGATTCTTCTACCTTGAAAATTTCAATATGCCTATCTGATAAAAAAAATGAGACTGGTTCCATTTAGATATCATGTGATTTGTTTCAGATTGTAAATGAGCTTGAAGTGCTGAATAGCTGATGATCTCACGAGGGACATTGTGATCTGAAGTCATATTGATTGAAACATTTGAATCATGGTTGAACAAATTTGTGATAAGTATCCAGTGCAAGAGTTTTCTAAATTAGTTTCTCCTTCAAAGGAAGTTGGTGTTTGAACCTATTAAAGGTTATTATTTTTATATAGCTTTTTTTTCTAAATTAAAACTGAATGCTTCAGTAGAATTGATGTTAATCTCCTGGAAGCTGGAATACATTTGTCAAAATGTAAAGCAGAACAGAAGAGGTGCATCCATAGTGATATCACATTGGTATTTTATATATTTCATAGAAACTGCAGATGTTAACTGAACATACCTGACATCAAAGAGGTTATCTAGTATCTTAGATTGCAAAAAGATACTATGGTGCTTTTGTGAATGAGACTACTGTGGTTATCCAAGGAGTGTACACGGTATATATTTATTTATTTATTTATTTATTTATTTATTTATAATTCCTTCCAAATTAGAGGACTGGGCAGTCACCAGCCTCATGAAGTTCAGCAAGGGAACATGCCAGATTCTACACTTGGGGTGAGGCAACCCTGAATGTAGGGATAGATTGGGGAAGGATATGCCAGGAAACAGTGCTGTGGAAAGGAACTTGGGGGTCCTGCTCCACGTCAAGATGACCATGAGTCAGCAGTGCCCTGGCAGCCAGGAGGGCCAAGCCTGTCCTGGGGGGCATCAGGCACAGCATTGCCAGCCGGGCAAGGGAGGGGATTGTCCTGCTCTGCTCTGCTCTGGGGCAGCCTCACCTCGAGTGCTGGGGGCAGTTCTGGGTGAGACAATATAAAAAAGACATTAAATAATGAGAGTGTCCAAAGGGCAACAAAGATGGTGAAAGGTCTGGAGGGGAAGCTGAGTGAGGAGCAGCTGAGGTCACTTGGCCTTTCACCCTGGAGAAGAGGAGATTGAGAGGAGACCTCAATGCAGTCTGCAACTTCCTCATGAAGAGGAGACAAGGGGCAGGCACTGATCTCTTCTCTGTGGTCACTAGTGACAAGAACCAAGGGAATGGCCTGAAGCTGTGTCAGGGGAGGTTTAGGTTGGATATTAGAAAAAGATTCTTCACCCAGAGGGTGATTGGGCACTGGAACAGGCTCCCCAGGGAAGTGGTCACAGCACCAAGCCTGACAGAGTCAAGAAGCGTTTGGACAGTGCTCTCAGGCACATGGTGTGACTCTTGGGGTGTCCTGTGCAGAGCCAGGAGTTGGACTTTGATGATCCTTGTGGATCCCTTCCAAATCAGCATATCTGTGATTCTGTGATTCAGGGAGATTTTAGTTGCAAACATTTCCTTGAGTCCTC
Organism: Picathartes gymnocephalus; assembly: GCA_013390045.1. Lineage (NCBI taxonomy): Eukaryota > Metazoa > Chordata > Aves > Passeriformes > Picathartidae > Picathartes > Picathartes gymnocephalus. Next base: position 17,262 of record WEKY01052193.1, on the reverse strand, counting down.
CTTCTGGGAAGTGGCAGTAACATACATGTACACTAGCAGACTTTGGTTTTGTCCCAACTTGGCACACTTTGGTTTTGTCCCAACTTGGGGTAATATGTGAACATAGAAATGGTTCATCTGAAAGTGATGAAATGGTGTAGCTGATGCAGAAGTTGTACTTGGCCCTAACCATCTGTTTACTTAAGGTGCTACTGTGGTATAGTCATATTTTCACTTCACATCTTCACGAAAGTCCTTTTCATCTTCCTAATGACTTTTAGCATTGTCCACACTATTTGGGAGTCATGTTTTGTAGCCCTCATCATCTCTTTAAATGTTAATATTTTCATTTTTCCCCTGATAGCTGATCTTCAAATCTACTAAAAGTTCATCTTATGTGCTTTTTTCTTTTTCTTTCAAAACTGTTTCTAAAGAATACTTTTGCATTACTTTTTTATTCCCTGTTTCCATTTTTAAGGTTTTGTTTAATTCCCTAAAATGTCAGCTCTGTTCACCTGCCTCCTAAAACATCTCTTGTTTTAATTTAAATCTTCATTTTCAAGTAGGTACTGTCTCTGAAGCTTTTTCCTCTTTTTTTTTGTCCTGAGTTTATTCTCTTGTGAAGCTGTGCCGTCAGTCATATTTTCTGGTTTCTATCACTTGACCTCTGCATGATCATTATTTTCACTTGGTTCCCCGTGTTTTTCAGGTTCCTAATGTTTATGTGAATAAAACTGAAGTTACTTAAAAAAAAGAATCTTCCACCCTGTAATACATACTGATGTTGAATTTCTTGCTGCTCTATTATATTACATCTTAGGCTTTATATCAACAAAAGTAGTCAGAGTAGCGTGCACATACAAGAGGAGATAAAAAGCTAGGGGAAAAAACTCAGAAATGAAAGTTCTCTAGAACCTGATAGTCAGAAGAAACCCACGTATATCTATGCCAGGTCTTGCACTTGACAAGATTATGTACTCTGGGAATCTTCCATTTTGTGTTGGACAGAGGATACAAACTGCACTAGTAAATTAAACACTTCATAATATCTAGAAATACTTAATTTCTGGGAGCACAGGTTTTAAAGGATCCATGAGGAAAGCAGCTGAGTTAGTATTTTACATAAGTCTATGTTGCATCCATTACCACTGGGTTTTGTAACTTCTTTTGAAATATATCTGCAATTCCTAAGGTCATTGATCTTGAGAGAAATTGGTGAATTAAGGTTCTATTTTAAAAACAGCTTTTCTGGTACTTCCAATTTTTGCCACTCTGAATATAACTTGAGAGTTCTGGGTAATCAGAAGATGTCCTATGCAACAGTCACAGACTGAAACTATCACAGGCTAAGTCATGAAGTCCAAACTGGATTCTTACAAAGCTCTCTCAAGTTTGGTTTTCTTGAACATTTTTTTTTCTCTAAAACAGTGACACTGCTAACTGATGTTCAACATTTACAAGTTCTGGTCATAAAACTGAGATATACTGTAATACTGTAAGAGAAAGATATGGATGCAATGAACAGAAATTCTCTATTACAGAGAAGTTCTGCCTGTGAGAAAGATTTTCAGACAGCTATACAGCAGCTTGTCTCTCTGTCTTAAGTGTAAACATTCTCACACACTGAACTGTTACAGCAGTAGTCCTTTCCATGAGAAACTTTAGTTATGAGAGAAAGAATTCTAAACAATTAGGTAAGCATTTGCACCTGCTACTTTTTACATGCTTTGTTCATGATTGGGTTAGAGAATTATTTACACTATTTAGCCTATAAAGTTATAGAGCTTGATTGTTAGCCAGTCATGTATTGTTTGTCACGATGTAGATTATAAAAGGACTCCAATTCTAATAAGTTAGAAGTTATAAGCTGAAGAACACAAAGCAGCCTCTTCATGTCTTGTTCATTAAGAACAGTGACAAAAGATCCAAAATCCATGTAAGATAGCCAAACACTTTGATCTATCTGTTGTTCACTGTGAATATTTAGGGATGCTTCTGTGTATGCTTATTAGTGCAACGTCTGAGTGATACATGTACATTAATGTTTTTGTAGTTTACAGCAGAATAGGTAAGTGCTGTGTGTTTATTTTTGGATGAAGTGAACAGTGCAGATAAAATGAGATGCTCCAGGGCTCACAAGAAACCCTTTGGTAGTGCTGGGAATGAAACCTTGCTCTTTCCAAGTTCCCGTTCTCATGGGACACTGTTAAATATGTGAGCAGCACACAGGCATGTGCCCAAAGGCAGTTAGCTGTAGGAACGGAGCCTGAGGAGGTAAAAGGAGATTGTGACCACAGGCATGTTTTCTCTTTTAATATAGGAGAGAATTTCTTCTCTGAATTCTTCTGGACAGGCATCAGCAACAGAAATCAACTACCTTGTTTCAGATATTGCTTCTAAGAGAATGTAAATGCTTTGTCCAAATTCACTCACAAGTTTCTACTCATTCCCAGGTTTCAGGAGCTTTAAAAATCTGTCACTCACCTTGAAAGAATTTTTTCTTCCTGCTTGATAAAACTTGTTCCATCTTCTTTCACTTAAATTGAAAAATAGCATGACCCAAGTGGTGCATTGTGGGTGGCACAGCCATTCCTGCAGCCCTGGCTTTAGCTGTGCAGATCTTCACATGACAGTTCTCCCTCCAGAGTTTCCACAAATCTGGTCCAAGTAGGCTCGGAAGTGGGCAAATCATTCTTCCTTCTCTGGACCCTGACCACAGATTAGCAGTGTTCATATGGAAGTCCTCTTCCTCAACCACCTGCTTCAGTTTCATGAAATGACCATCATCAATGAAGCTGATGCCTCATGTGGTCTACCCAGAATCTGTTGCTTCCCTACTGATCATATTTGGAAAAACCAATCTTCTCAAAGAAATTAATGCCTCTAGACAAAAACTAGAGACTGAAAGCAAAACACAATGGTTAACCAATTTTCTGCCTTTTCCAAGAAAGACTCTGGGTTTTGCCCTGCCCAGTGTAATTGACCACCAAGTAGGGGATATTTGTCTATATTTTACAGGTGAATCAATAATATAGCTGTATTAAGAAATTATTTTTATTCATAGAATTATGTCATATGATCCAAATAATGCATGACAGCACATACTTCAGTAACAAAAGATATAATTAAAGTGTCTAGAGACTAACTTCTTTGTTCTGTAGAGGAAAAAAGGCTGTTGTTTGGAGGCTTGTGTTTCTCCTCTTGGCTTCACAGAGGAAATCTGTTTGCATTTATCATATCTGTCTTCTTCCTGTGTATCCCTCAGGAAACATTTTTTTGAGAACTAGGAAAAAATAAAACTAAACATGGCACAATAATATCCTCTTTTAAGCTCAACACAGTAATTTATATTTATTATCTAGCATATACTATTTTAAATACCAGAAAAATTATACCCTGGAATGAGCCGTGCTGCACATTGAGTTTTAATCTCCTTCTCCCTAGCAACAATCAAAAGAAACAATAAGGGCAATAAATAGCCAAATAGGGCATAAGAAATGAATAAAAATAGTGTATCTGTTTGGGGAAATGGATCTTTAATCACTTCTCCTCTGATGTCCCTAAAATTGAAGGTTAGAACAATTAACAGTTTCAAAGAGCAGTTTCAAAATAGCCTCAGAAATGGTCTTAGTCTCCAGAACAATAAATCTTTTCTAAAATAAACATAATACCCAAGGGATCTTGCTGACTTCAGGAAGTTCAAAAGACATCTATGCTCCCACATATACAAAAAAGAGAAGCAGCAGCCTCAGGCCGTGTCTTAACTGAAAAAAAGGGGATGTCTTTACACTGCATCAAATTTAGATGGTGGAGGTGTTGCTTTACCATGACAGTGGGGACAAGAGTAAGGTACTTTTATCTTTCTCATAGGCAATTTGATGTCATTCTTGAGATGAGGTACAAAGACAACCTTGATGAGGCTCACTAACAGTTTAAAGCTAGGGATTTAGCTAGATTTGATGGCTATCCTGGGTTATTTATTTAAATGCAAAATAGAAATGGTTCCCCATATCCATGTGAAATCATGCCTGAATATGTTGTACACCAGGAAGCTGACAGCAACCCTAAAGCAGGAACTAAAACGGCAGCTGCTCTGACTTTCTGTGTTTAACAGTGGTTATATTTAAATAAATGACAGTGTCTCTTTTGGTGCAGGCTCAAAGGGTAAGTTTTGTATTTCCAAGGGCCAGTCTCCAACTGAAAGGGCTGAGTGGTTGAAGATATCTGTATTTGGGTAAATAAGTGGTAGTCTAGGTAGTTCTGTGCTGCATTGCTCTTTGCTCTCTTCACTCTGCAAGGGAACTGACACATTTCAGAGGTTTGCTTCAAAACTAAACCTCTGTTGGGAGAGTAAAATGTCATCCCCAGCAGCTCTGTTATGGGGAAGCAGCAGAGAACCAGGACTGTGGCTGAAATTTTTAAATTTTAATCTTAATTTTACTAAATGTGAGAGCAATAGGAGCCAACTGGTATGTATCATTATTACTTGACTGTAGAATGAGTCTAGGAAAACTGTCTGCATCAGCTGGCTGGTATCACATGGCCCAAATATGGGCTACCCTCCAAGTGAACTGCAGCGTTATAGATGTCATTTTATCACTCAGTGTTGTGCCTCCCAAAATTTATCCTTCAGTCCCTCAGAGTGTTGCCTTTTTTTTTTTGTTTGTTTAGTTTTTGGTTTGGGGTTTTTGGGTTTTTTTTCCACAAAGGCTCGTAGCAGCTCACAGGAGTCAGTGGAAGTTTCGCCACTGACTTACAATAGGGGCTTTTCAAAGCTCCACTCGAGCTTACATACCTGAAAGTGATGACTTGCAAAGTTAAATTCAAAGATATGAGGATGCAGTTCATTCCTCATGAACAGCAGTTCCAGGGCTGCTTTCTGCCTAAACGAAATATTCATTTTGTGGGGTTTGTCCTAGTCTATGGGTGGGAATTGATGCTGCAATTAACTGCACAGGTTATCTGGACCACCAGTCCAACCTGAATGTGCTGTGTCATTGGGCTTCCAGTGAGCACCAGGGAAGATGAAATTTTCAAAAGGGTACAGTGAGAGCTGGGTACTCGTTGCACCTTGAATAATTTTTTTGCTTACTTCAATAATTTTTGTCTCTAATTTTTGCTTTTTTGTTATTATTTTCTTAAATTTAGAAATGAATGGGTCAGTAGACTCATGATAATACAGTAAAAAAGAAAAGAGGATTTCATGCTTATTAAGAAATACAATTGACAGAAAATCACTATGGATCCTTTCAAAATAAAAAATTCTGGTTTCAAAGATTCTGCAATTTTTAAGAGATTTCTTACCCTTAAAATAATGTTGAACTAAAAGATTTTTCAAGGAGAAATGTTTCACCAAAGGCAATTTTTGTATTATTGTTGTAATGTGTTTTGAGTTTTTTAAGAGACTCAGAGCTTTCCAGCAGGAGAAAAAGTGTAAATAAAAACAAGAACTGTAATTTTTAGCTCATCTTTTTAGAGAATCTGCTCTCATTTGTTGTCCTGAACTCAATACAGTTTGGGTTTTTTAGTTTTATTTTTTAATTTAGCCTTACAATTTCACAGGAGAAAGCTGACGCAGGGAGAGCATTCTCCTATAAAGCTATTTTGCCCGGATGGGTAATTTGATGAGTTAGCATGTGTACTTATATTAAGAGGTGTGAGCCTCAACATTTTCTGAAGAAGAGTGGTGTGGTGCAGTCAAGTACCCTGTTGAGAGATGTTTCCTTGTCTGTAATTACCCCAAATTTGCTCATTGTTATGATCATTCAATTATCACTAATGTTTGTGCATTAAGCGAAAATATTTTCTCTCCCATTTCATTGCTTATGGCATTCCTATACTTGAAACTGATTTTCATACCCCCTACCTCCATAGCTTCAATTTAACCCTGAATTAATCTTTTAATCTTTACCCATAAATCACAATGTCCTGTCCTTTAATAATGTGTTCCTCTTTTCTAAAAATTTCCTGTATTTTTTGTGATAAGACTTCTCAGAAACAGAAACACAATATTTTAGATGTTGTCTCAGTAGTATATTCATTGGGATTTTGTTGTGTTGGAGGTAAATAATCTCATGTTCCTTGTTCTACTATAAAATGTTATCTGTAGTGTGCAGCTAAAATGAGCATTTTGTTGCTTCTTTTCTTGTTAGCATTGGGTGCTCATGATACAAAATAGACCCTGCTGACAGATTTCAGCATGGTCTTCAACCGTGAACCATTGTGATAGGGAAATTTCTCTTACCTCTACCAGTCGCTGGTGAAGCAGACACACTGAACGTGTTCTGGGAGAGCTTGCTGTCCCCTGAATATCATTTGCCTCACTTCTCTCTGCACAAATGACTGCAAACACCTGAGCCTAAATGTTAGCTGAGTGTGTGAATAGCTGTAGACTCTGTGTCTTTACATAGCTGTGCATGGAAATCTCCAATATCACCTGCATGTCAATTGGACATCATTGATGATCCAGAGGTAAAATTTTGTTACATTTTCCTTCAAATAAATTAATTAGAAACATGAGAGGTGTAAATGCACAGCTGGTTTTACCGGTTGAATGTTGTCTCCTTAGGTAGGTTTTTGAAACAATGAACACCCTATGCACATATGCAATCAAATCTTTAGAACTACCCTTACAAAGAATAACTTTGCTGCCAGAGATGAAAAAGAAAAGGAAGTTGTAGTGAGGTGGGGCTGGTCTCTTCTGCTGTGACTGCAGTGAGAGGACAAGAAAATACCTTAAACTGAGACAGGGGAGATTCAGATTATGTATTAGAAAAAAAAAAATCACCATTAGGGTGGTCAGGCATTAGAATGGGCTTTCCAGGGACATGGTGGAGTTACCATTCCTGAAGGTCTTTAAGAGGCATCTGGATCTGGCACTGGGTGATGTGGTTTCATGATTTAGGGGTTACAGTGATAGTGCTGGGTAAAAGTTGGACTTGATGATCTTAAAGGTCTCTTCCAACCTTGACAACTTTATGATTCTATGGTGCTAAGTACATCAGTGACCAAGGTCTTTGATGCACATAGAGAACTTGTTACAAATGCATTCCCTCTTGTTAGCCCTTTGGAAAACCCAGACTTCTATTCCTCTCACTAAGCACACACTTCTTCCAGAAGCTATGCTCTCTCTTAAATATTACGCTTCAGGAGTCATATCTTCTAGTCTTCACCTCTTCTTTTTCTCTTGTCTTTTTCAAAAGTCATCTTTACCTCTGAATAAATGATGTTCACCTGGCCAGCTAGCCCCGCCCAAAGCCTTCACACTTGATTCTCCTTTTCTCCCTCATCATGATAAGCATCGCTATTCTATAGTGCACAAATTCTTTGCATGTGGGTTTGGAGTTGCTTAAAAAGCTAAGAGGGAAGAGGATAATTACAGACAGGTACTCTTGAGGAAAAATTCTTTGTCTGTGTTGCCAGAGAGCAACTTCGATACCACACAGCAGTCAGAGCCTTTGAGGAACTGAAGGTCTTTCCATTCAACTAATGGATTCCTATAGTCCTGTTGATATGGTCAGTGTGATGGTGCAATCAGGGTTGACAGATGCCCAGTGCCTCCCAGAGCAGTGATTTTGTTTCATCTAAAGAGATAAAAAGCAATACTGCCTGACACAGCAAGGTCTTTGGAGCCTTTCTTAGCAGGATACATCTTTCTACACTTTGCTCCTAAGCGCTCAGTATCCCATGGCAACCTCTTTTCTTCAGGGAGCTTTAGATTTTGACATATCATTAATACATGAGTTGCGGAAGCAAAGCTGCAAAGCTGGAGATTGGTTCATGGATTTAACTGAGGTAAATAGCAAGGAAATTTAAAGGCAGGCTGAAACCAATTTTATGGTACTTCCTGTGGGATTAATGCCTAAATTTGTTTGTCTGGTAATGAAGAAAAGTTATCACTTGCAGGTGCAGGTAGAAATTGCAGAGGAGAGGTGTTTTTAAAAGGGAGAGCTGCAAGATAACAACAACAAACATTTTTTTAAAAACGAGTGTATTTTAAAGCAGTAGCTGGTAATTGAAGAAGAGGGCTAGTGAAATTCATTCAGTATGGAAGTACTGTGACCTGCTTGACTACAGAATAGATATTATTGAGAGGACAGCGAGACCACTGGGGACAAAAAAGTAGAGTGAAGTATAAGCTTCATATATTCATGTATACTTTGAAACACTTGAAATTACAACTGACTCAGTTAATCCCTTTAGTTTGTTGAGTCTTCATCTCCTGGAGGATAGTTGTTCAATTTCTGGCTACTAGTTGCTCTAGTAGAGGACAAAGTATGAGATAAAAATTAAAAAAGATAATATGGGGATGATAAAGAGCCACCAATACATATGCGGACTGTACTATTCAGGAATATTCATTGACTAACCTCAAACTTTTATTTCTATCAAGCTCAGAATATAATGATTGACCATCAACATCCAAAGCCCCTTTCCTCTGGAGTGCACAGTGCCTTGCTTAGCAAGAAAGACACAAGTGTGTTAGCACCTCTGCATGCTTATTTCCTGCCTATGATGGCTTATATTAATATTTGGATTATATAAGAAGGAAAGATGCAGGGATGCAGGCATAGAACCAGGTTCTACTTTTATTTATGAGATGCAGATCTTAGTTTCCCACAAGATGCATGCCGATTCACCTGAAGGCAATTTCTGAAGTGAGAAACAGATCAACAAAAGAATATGAGGAGAAAAAATACATTCATTAATTTTATCTACTGCGGCCTCTTGGTGCAAATTTGGAAGAATATGGCTTCAGCCTTAAAATGTAATTGTTTAGGGTTGTGGGTGGAAGGAGCTCAGGAAGAAACCCAGGAACTTCAAAAAGCAATACCTTGTGGAATGATTTTACATGGAATTGGTAGAAGTTCATTTATTCCAGAGTAGATATGAAAAGAAACCTGTATACTTCATCTGGAGAGAACAGATAATAGGTTTCATATATACTTTACTCTTATGTCTTACTTTACCAGCTCTAACACAAAGCAAGATGTCTGAATGCATTTTGCAAGCACAAGATTCTTCTGCTCATACTTTATTGCAAGGACATATCTGAGGTTGCTGATCTAGTAAATCAAGCAGAAGGTCCTGCTTCGTTGTTTGTAATTAATAGTTTAAATGTAAAATGATGATTACTTGGATTGACATGGTAACTTCAGTTAGGAGATAGCATTAGCCAAGACCATTCTCTCCGAATACACTTGATCTACAGAACGTCTGAGAAATGGTAAAAAAAACATTTTAGATATTGAACTTTCTAAATTAGATCTGACATTTTGCATTAGTTCTTCAGCCTTAAATTTTGTAAATGCATCTAAAAGATTCTGGGAGATAAATGTCATCATATGTTTTGATCTCTTTCCCAGTGTAACTTTCCTAAGGACAAAATAATATTTTAGACAGTAGCACAGTTATGTTGTCTATGTCCAGCCTGAAATCTCAACTTTTAGATGTTAGGGAAAGATGACAGGGTGCTACTTGCTGGAGTATTCAAGAAGCCTGTCAGAAAAAAAGAAAACCAACAATAATAAGAGGGAATAGCTGTATGAAAAGCCTTACCTAAGCCAGCATTTGAGTTTACTGAGCCTAAAAAAAAATGATGTGTCTATTCAGAGAAGTGTCTCCAGCAGACATGAGATCCCTTCTAGAAGCTGTGGAAATCCTGTGGCTCTTCAAAAATGGCCATAGCCTTGGAAGTGCTGGGGACTTACATAGATGAAGGGTTGCTGCTATTTTTTCTTCAATTCACCATATCTCTGTATCTGATGCACCATTTAGAGCACAGAGAACATTTTTTGCACAGTGTTGTCTATTTGTTTGGCCACGGCCACAGAGTGTGACTTGTCCCTCATATCCAAACCTTTAGTGCTTAAATGTTCCTGTTATTTCTGGGAGGTTTTACTGCAAGCCATGCAGTTGTAGTTTTTCCTTAAATCTATAGTTCTAGTGAGAAGCCAATAGCAGAAACTTGATAGTCTTCATGATTGCAGGGGAAAGTGTGAAAATACAGCCTTGCTGCATTTTAGAGGTTCAAAGTCACATTTAAAACTTCCTATTTTGTGATTAGACAGCTTGTGTTTGGCTATTAATTATTGTCCTGTTTGGAGCTGATGATAGAAATGAGATCCTCAGCTGCACATGGGCCTTGTAAAAGCAACTTTGAGATAAGCAATGACAGCTACAGTAACTTGAGATATGTTGTGCTCAGAACATTAGAAGTGGCTGTCATGGTCCAATACTTACCCTTCTTTCCATGTTTTCCAAGGAGTGATTTCTCACAAAGCAGATGGAAAAAGACAGTCACGAATCCTTCCACCTCTGGGGAATGGCAGCTTTTCTGTCCACAAATTGAACGTTTGGGCCTGACCTAATGAGGTATGAGGAAAGAGAGACTTCACAGAAACTATGAATTGCTGGGTGTATGTGAAAGATGTGAGACTAAATAGTAGAAGATTGACTTAGATCTTGATTTAGAAAAATGTGCTCTGATCTACTTTAATATGTCTCTAAAATACGTTTCTTGGGTATTTTATTCAGCAGGACTTCCTGCTATTGAAAGATACTTAAATTATAAGAGGCCCAGAAAAATTGCAATAACTGAAAAAAATCAGCATAAGTATGCTAGTTTTGTTGTCAACCCATCAATATGAATTGTCTGTACATGAGATGCGGGTTTGTTTTTTGTAAGGGTGGTAACAAGCAACCTCCTATAGGCCTTGATCACATTAACATCAAACAATCACACGGCTACTGGGGAAAAGAAGGTGCAGCTGCAGGTGAGTTGTGCATTTCATATCATGTTTTTTTTAAGAGGCAGGTTCCGTGTCAGAAACAGCACAAACAACAACAAAAAAAGGGGCTCTCAGCTCTGACCAGGCTTAGGGGAACTGACTGACTGCAGATGGCCTCATAAATAAGAAAACAAGTGCTAAAAGCATCTTCAAATATACTTTCTGTATTAAGAGAAATATATTTGAATGGGTCTTGCTGTCTTTATTAATTTTAGTTTCCCAGACACAGTTTTCAGAGAGGCTGAAACTCCCTTGTGATTTTTAATTTTAAATTAATTTTAAAGGTACTGAAATGCAAGCACATAGAAGGGGTGAGAATGATGATGTGTCACATCCTTTTCTTCGTCCCTCACCACTTCCTACCACTGAAGATTCTGAAATAAATTTTGTTACATTAATACCTGTAATTGATGCTATTTTTCATTTGATTGAAAGCTGCTTACAGATTATGCAAGCAGAATAAAGATGCTGATGCTTGTTGCTCACACAGAAGTGGCAGCTGGAAGATGCCATGTGACTCCAGACATACCTGGAAAGAGGGAAAGGCTGCTGATTCAAGCAGCTGTCCTGCCATAGTCCTACTTCACCTGCACTTCCCTGGGTCTCAGAACCCAATCCATTTGGAGCAGTTAAGCAAGCACTTAACTGTTAATACCTGTTCTGTGCCCCTTCTCCACCCTCATTGACTCAAATTTCCTTTCTGATACCCCTATAAGACAAAAGGGAGCGTGTGCTGTGTGTGGTGTAGCACTTCATCAGCTGGGACTGTACCTCCATTGGACTCCCATTTGGGTAGCAGTTTGAGCCTCACTGTCTCTCAGCTATTTTTGCAGCAAAGCACAACTAGATCAAAGCAAGATAGCAAAAGAGAGTGCTGGGTGTAAAAGTTATCTTTGTTATTCTACACATCCTTCTGATCTCTCTGAACTGCTCAATTACAGGGCTTCATAATTCTCCTTGTCACCAGGTGCTCTTCTTCTTGTGCTGCCTGGGCAGTGACAAGAGAGCAGAGATATTTTTTGCTCTGAGCACAGGATACATGTGGCCTTTCTCTGTGGATGAATATGCTCACAATCTCTATCTATTATTATTTTAATCCCCAAGTTTGAAGTAAGCTCAGAAACTAGGCAACAAAATATTTCAAACTATTCAAAATACATAAATATTTAAATTGTGGGTGGCTGCTACATTGGGTCTTAAGCATTTTGTGTTTTTTTCAAGCAAGTAAGCAGTGTACTTGTGGCACAGATGAATAATGCAAGGTGTCCAGGCAGGGTTACTATCTTCCATTAAATCACTAATAAAGAAAAATTGACAGGATTTTGGCAGCATGGTCCTTTATCTATGTCAAATATACAAATGATTATGCAATAAGGAGTGCATTTAGTAAGATGTTTTATGCTTTAGGTTTTTTTTTTTTCTATAATTTTAGTGGGCTAATATTTAAGTGAGGTAGAAGACAGTCAGATTTCTGTCTGGCAGAACCATACCCTCTAATAGCTTCATTTTTTTCGATACCCTCTTCAACTTATATGGCCCCTACATGTTTATGATTTTACCTATAACGTGATTGTATTACCTGTGCATGTAACAGCACTCCAGTGCAATTCTACAGAATTCTGATAGTTATGAAAACATGCCTACAATTTATAGCCTGTTTGCAGGAAAGGTATAATTTTATCTGTATCTTAGATGCGCAGAACCAGAAACCTAAACAGAATGAAAAAAAAGGAGGCCTGTAACTATTTTCTTAAACACATATAATTGTAAAAACAGACTTAGGCTCAAGGGTTGATTTGGATGGGATATGTAGCATCATCAGAAAGGCCCTGGCAGTCAAGCCATTTAATACTCTGTTATTCTTCAGTGATCAGAGTCAATCTATGATCCAGACCAAGGCAAAGAGGAAGTAAGAGGTATACAGAAGGAATATAACAATTATCTTCATGTGTCTAATCATTCCTTTCTCTCAAAGGTGTCATTGAGCAGGATCATCTTCATTATTCTTCATATTCTTGTAATATTAGAACAGTTGTCACAGAAAGCCTTTTAAATTATACTCTATCTGATCCTGCATCTTTTTTTCTTAAATGATGTTCACTGTCTCAAGCTGTCAGTTAGTTTTGCAGAAGATATTTTTCATGTCTGATCTTTTCAATTACTTTATCATTTACCTTCACCCTCTCACAAAGGTCTTTGGAGTAGTCACAGTTAAACATGCTTAGGATTTCTTAGAGTTCAGTAGAAAGAGGACAAGTAGCAGAATTAAAGCAGCAATGAGAAATCAATATTACAGTGCTGGACTCCTGAAGATCTACAGGCCAGGGAATTAGGAATTCTCTGAGGTGCTGTGCAGACACTGCACTCCCTCTACACATGTGTTCTGCCCTGTAGTTTCCTCAAAGAGCTGGATGGGAAACAAAGCCAAAAGGTCATGTTCTGCTGTCCTGCAGGCATTAAGGCATTCATCACAGGGCCAGAGCTTTATCTGCGTTGTGTCAGCACTTCATCATGTTTCATTTCCTTCCCTGTCTCTCCTACCTAGTCATATGGTCAGAAGTATTTGGAAAAAAAAATAGCTTCTGCTTTCTGAATCTTGTTCTTAAGCATGGCAGATGGCAGCTCCGTTTCAGAGCGTGCTCTAGCAGACTTTGATTAACAGTTAGCAAGTATGGGCTTCCAGGCTTTTCTTCCAGTCGTTTGACAGTTCCCCATTATTAACTGCTGCTGTTCTCACTAAAGTCCTTTTGCTGAATCGGCCAAAGCAAATTCCACAGTGACAGACTTAAAAGTGGAGAACATAGCTTTAAATAGAAAATAGTAGGATCTTGGTATGTATCACAGATAATTTAACATCTGTTCTTGTCTTTTATATATGGTAATTACCTTTTGTTAACCAAAGTCTTAGTTTTTGAGACATATAATTGCATCATCATTGGAAAATAATGTCTTTAGCATATGTTACACCTAGTCCAGTTCCAGTTTCTTTAGAAACACCCTGTGACACCCCATATAACTGATTTCCTGGATGGTTATAAGATGGTGTTGGCAGCCTTCTGAGAGTCCTCCTTCAAGCTCCTCATGGTGGTAGTTGATAACTTTATGAAAGTAAAGGGGACAGTGTAAGACTGGAAGAAAATCAGGGAGCTATAAAGGTTTTCTTGAGATTGACTGGACCTCTAGGATGAGCCCAAATAATGCCAGAAATATTACCCAGGAGGTCATTTAACATCCTTCCTGCCTTAGAGACTCAACTGTTACTCATAATTCATAAAGCTATTTATCTCTCTGTGAAGTTTAATAGCTGCAGGGTTTATGGTTATTTTTAGAGAAAATATAAAGCAAGTGTCATCTGCTTTCTCTCCCTTACTCCTCACCAGTATTTCTCTCCAATGCACTGTGCCATTGATTGCAAGGCTAATGTTCATGGATACTTGTATAGTCCAACATGTGATTTCCTACCCATTTTTACAAAAGCTATTCCTAGTCAGAGGAATGGGCTGAGAAAAATGTCCTCCTGGAGCTCCTCTAAGATATATGGCAGCAGCTGTGGTGAAATGCTCATCACGGAGGTGGTGTTTGTAGACTGTTGTGGGGTTCCTCATGTCAGGAGCATGGCAAGCTCCAGCAGTGGCATTTTTGCTGCTGAGGATTTTGCAAACCCCTCCCAACTTTTCCCTCAGGATTCATTGCACAGAGTTTGGGAGGTGCAGTGTGAACCTCAAAAGTTCTGTTTTTCTTACATGGGGGAGCAAATATTTTGCGGTTCCTAGATGGGTGGAAGGTATAAATGAATGGGTTGATGAAGAGTTTCCTCTAAGGATTTGGTGTAAAATCTGGTTGTAACCTACTGAAGAGTGGGGAAAAATGGAAGGAGAA